>KB309137.1:152096-230615 GCA_000328365.1 Capitella teleta
AGGAGGCAAACGTCAGCTGAAGGCTTGCCGTGATTGGTCCCGTTCCCCTCGTGAAGCTATCGATTTCAGCCAATCAGAGCAGATCATCTTCGCCATAAAAGGACATCTTTGTTGTTTACGAAACGAAAGCGCATGCGTGGTGCACTCTGGCTGACCTTTTTACTGTTTCAGGATGAGTAACATGGTAGGTGCCCTAGAAAATCGCTTGTTAAAATAAGAAAAATAGCGAAAAATATTTTTTTTCCGCACCTGACTGGTGGTAAAATGATTATTCTATCTATTTCCGAAAAGAAAATAAGAAAATATCCAGGGGTTTAGTCGCAGGACACGCTGATACGACGAGGCCCATTGTAAAAGATGGGGAATTCGGCGTTTCATCACAGCTCCTGACGTCACGCCTAATTAACAATATATCTCCCGCGAAATCGTTAGGGATGATATTCCTTGTGTGGGCCAGGCATAGGAATCATTTTTGGTGCATCAAATGACGACTCAAAAGTCCATTTTTAACCAGTTCTCCCTCCCTTTAAGCCTTGCTCTCGAGGTTAGCGGCTCCATTGGCCTCGCTCTAGGCTGTGCGAAGAGAGGTATACTCGGGTGGCAGTAAGTCGCTGAGCCTCTTAAATTTCAGAGGAATAATACTCCTCATGTACAGCGAGGTGTTTATCTTCTGAGCATATGTTACAAATTGAAGAAACTGCATCTTCACGTTGAAAACAACATACATCATTACAATGAAGATCCTGTATCCTTACATTGAAGACCCGTTTCCCTACAGTGAAAACCCTATATTTTTACATTGGGGGACCCTGAATCCTTACATTAGAGACCCTGCATCCTTGCGTTGAAGACCCTGTTTCCCTACATTGAAGACCCTGTATCCTTACATTGGGGGACCCTGCATCCTTGCGTTGAAGACCCTGTTTCCCTACATTGAAGACCCTGTATCCTTACATTGGAGACCCTGCATTCTTGCGTTGAAGACCCTGTTTCTCTACATTGAAGATCCTGTATCCTTACATTAGAGACCCTGCATCCTTGCGTTGAAGACCCTGTTTCCCTACATTGAAGACCCTGTATCCTTACATTGGAGACCCTGCATTCTTGCGTTGAAGACCCTGTTTCACTACATTGAAGATCCTGTATCTTTGCATTAGAGACCCTGCATCCTTGCGTTGAAGACCCTGTTTCTCTACATTGAAGATCCTGTATCTTTGCATTAGAGACCCTGCATCCTCGCGTTGAAGACCCTGTTTCTCTACATTGAAGATCCTGTATATTTACATTAGAGACCCTGCATCCTTGCGTTGAAGACCTTGTTTCACTAGTCACTACATTTAAGACCCTGTTTCCTCACATTAGAGACCCAGCACCCTTGCGTTGAGGACCCTGTTTCACTATACATTGAAGACCCTGTATCCGTATATTAAAAACCCTGCATCCTTGCGTTGAAGACCCTGTTTCTCTACATTGAAGACTCTGCATCCTTAAATTGGAGACCCTGCATCCTTGCGCTGAAGACCCTGTATCCTTACATTGGGGGACCCTGTATCCCTACATTAGTGACCCAGCATCCTTGCATTGAAAACCCTGCTTCCCTACCTTGAAAACCCTGTATCCTTACATCAGTGACCTTGCATTCTTGCATTGAAGACCCTGTTTCCCTACATTAAAGACCCTGTTTCCTTACATTAAGAGACCCAGCATCCTTGCATTGAAGACCCTGTTTCCCTACATTGTAGACTCTGCATCCTTAAATTGGAGACTCTGCATCTTTTCGCTGAAGACCCTGTATCCTTACATTGGGGGACCCTGTATCCTTACATTAGAGACCCTGCATCCTTGCATTGAAGACCCTGTTTCCCTGCATGGTTCCTTGCGGCTATGCAACCTACGTATGAAACCAGTGAAACAACGCGGCAACCGAGCAAGCACCAAAGCTATTTCAACTCCTTTGCATGACCTCAATTAGTGTGTATCCGTATATTGTAAACATTTGATCACCTCATCTCTTAACCGTACAGGTGGACGCCGCTTCCCTTTTGACATGGCCAGCTTAAGCATGAACATTGGATGGTGGAAGAAGCGAGGAGCCATGAGATTCAAATGCGTCGGATCCAGAATGGAAACGATTTTCTTGGAGTCCCTAGGAGTAGAGCTGTCCGATATTCAACCGCTGGCCAATGGCGCCACACAGGTACGTACCGATCGAACAGGTGCCTGTTTTATATTTGTTCTCTCAAGATTCTAGTGTGGCATACGAAAACCCTCGATCGTAAATGCCAGCTTTCCACCTTGGCTTCCGAAGTTGAAAAGTACCCAGCGTCGAATTTGCAAGCGTTGTATCATCAAATGATCTGTAGTAAAAGTGATGACAATTCTTGACAAGACTAAATCCATCTTGTTTGTCTCTGAATTATGCCTCTGCCTTTTTGTTTTAACTACCATATAAGACTTGCGGCTCGAGTTTCTGTAAAATAAATATGATTCCCGTACATGTGTAAAAGAGCATTTAAATATCCCTATTATTTATTTATTATTTATTATTTATTCTGTGATCCGCTAGCATGTTTGCCATAGCAGCAACATGGGAGGGAAAATCGCGAATATATTGTGATCGATAACTGCGCTAGAAGTCACCAAAGGCAACGTGTAATACCCAGTTACAGAATCGCTCAAATATACCTCATCTAACCATTAACTGCTCAGTATTTGTTAATGCGTACATGGATAAACAAATAGCAATTTATCGTAGCATACCGTAACGCTGACATTTCGCTCATCGCTAGCTAGTTTTCTGGCAATAGTAGTAATAGGTAGTGCTAGTAGGACTACCTATCCTAGCTATGTAAAATATATTTGGCATGTAGCAGAAGCTAGGACTATCTATCCCGGGGGACTATACACTCTGAAGGAGCAGCAAGGAAAACGATAAATGGATCGGCCGTTACACCACCCTGCCAATGACCGAAAGGAATCTGTACAAGTTGAAAAACATAGATCAAGAATTGAAGCAAGCAGTCAATCCAGCTAATATAAAGTTATACCGATCGTAATAAACACAATTTCACGCCCTGTACAATTGGGATACATCCAGAAAATATGTTATTAGTTCCGATATGTGTACCTATAAAGTTGTCGATAGGGTCTAATTATTCACAAAAATTGTACCAGGCACGAGAAAGGGTACGAAAATATAATGAAAAGTCGAAGTCGATGCGTGATTCACATCAAACAAAGCTTCTTTGTTCATACATTTATTTCATGCGAAACTGTGGGTGGTTTCAATTGTGACAACGTTATGACCATGCTGTGGGGAGATGGCTTATCTTGCATATACTAATAGGAAGCTCGTCTCCATATCTAAGGATCTGAATGATTGCGTGAAACGCACCTGCACGCCATGTATCGACCGAGCCGCAAATGTGAAAGCATAAACATAAAACTAGTAGTAAGGTGGAACATATTTCGTGTGTGCGTACGCGTATTCGATCGACACTTCAAGCAGAAGGATGCAGAACGCCATTCCGAAATGAGATTAATCATAACGTTCATTCCAGTAAGCGATCATAACGCTACAATCTTTTCCTTCTACTTATCTACTACATGTACATGTAGTATGCCGTCACTTTAAATGGAAAACGGTGAACCCTGTCGCGGACGTTTTTCGTTGGTTCATCCTCTAAATGACGCATTATGACTCTCACTATGTAAATAAATAAAAAATTCGTTTGTGTTGTGCAATACCCTCCGAAGCGCTCAAAGTCGCTGCCCATAAACCACGTATATTTATTTCTTTGATTATAAGGTCCCAAAGAAAGTAAGCAATTCTTAGTTTCCTGGCCTCAATAAGTATGTAGAAACAGTAGATATCGCATTAATGAAGTTAAAAAGGACTTAGTTAAAAATGAACTTAATCGTAATATTGATTTAGGCCTATATGCTTCTTCTGCAAC
The DNA here is from genome assembly GCA_000328365.1 of Capitella teleta. NCBI lineage: Eukaryota > Metazoa > Annelida > Polychaeta > Capitellidae > Capitella > Capitella teleta. The sequence goes on from KB309137.1 coordinate 156,053, forward strand.
AAGAATCATAACGCTCAGTCTTTAACATCTGGAGCACTGGTCATTTTTAGGTTTCGCCCAGAGCGACAATGAGACCGAACCGTATCTGAGCATTTGAGCTCGGATATATACAAAGGCTCTAACACCTTTCTTGTGAGCGGGCACATACACTGGTATGGTGAGGCATGAGGCATGATGGGGTTATACGGCTCCACCCAACCCATTCGGGTGATACGGGCGCCAGAGCAGAAGCCCAAGACCGGGGTTCCCCCCTACTCCTATCGATAAATCCCAAGGGTTCTTTAGCCTCATGCATATATACATGCACTCATATAATTTCCAAGGCAAAAATGGCATCGACATGGTTCAATTAGATTAACAATTAACAAGGAAGGGGTCAATGTGGAAATGCTCATATTAATTCATAATGCATGATCACGTATTCCAAGCCATCCTTCTCACACCAATGACAGACACCTACAATGCTTTTTCGGCGTATTTTTTCGACGATTCCTTTAACATTGTGCTCCTATCGGTTTTCCCGCGCCTTGAATCTCCGCATGGGATGCAGATGTGAGGCGTCATTCGTCCCGGAATGCAGATTTGCGACAGACTGCTACAAACCTCAGTATAAAGCATTCGCAGGAAGATCTTTCAGTTGATTTCATCAAGCGTCAAAGTCCGAGTAACCGAAAGAATGTTTACCTGAAGTCATCGGTTGGCTGCGCAAGAAAATTGAGATTGACAAACGGGGGAAAAAAGTAGAGCACTATATAATAAAATGATTGTAATGTAGAATACTTATATCAGAAACGTTGATTAACCTACTATAAATAATAATAAGTCATTTATATAGATCGCCGTGTTCCCTTTGCATTTAATTTATAATTTGATTGTGTGTCTGACTTGATGATTTTCGAACTTCGTCAATTCTGACGCCAAATTTAAAACACTTACCTAAAAATAAATTTATGAACATGCACTCATGCCAAGTATATAACACATTGCTCACTTCTTCGAAGTGCAAGGCAGCAAAATGTTGTGAATCTGGTCGAGGCAGAAATAATTTAGAATTCTGCCGCTTGTCTAATGCATTGCCTCATTGTTATATTGTATTCTACGTTAACTTCAGCAAGGGGCAGAGAGAAATAATAAATTGGTAAGGGGTGTTCGGCCTCATTGGCTCCCATGGAGAAGGATGTCAGGTTACATCTTGTGCAATTATATAGATCTCCGTATAATAAATTAACAATGTGCTCGCATTAGCGCGCGCATGAAACTTCTTTTTAATTAAATTTCCGGGGATTACCAGGAAGCACTTTCATCCTTTCACAGTGGCCCATTCCGGATCATCTGTGGCTCACGTTTTACGACTCACAGATCCTCGAGGCTGTCTGTCCATTTCACTTCAGTAACTGTGAATCGGACTAAGCGCTTATCCTCTTCAAACACGCGGGCTTGGCAAAATATGTTATTAATTCGTAATGTCTAAATCGTTTAGTCTCACACATTGCGCAATCGGCGGCTTTTGATCAACACATCATGTTAGGGGAAACTGCCGCGGGTGCACAACGCACACGCGAAAGCCGCAGAGGGGTCGTAAAACATATGAATTTCTTGTGTTTTGCTCAGTCTAAGTGACTTAGCGCCGACGGTCGTAAATTTCATATTTTCTATGCAGAAAGTATGAAAACCGTGATATCATTAAGAGAAAGATTAAAGTGAATTTGGAGAGATTTTCTATCTTCAGGCGAGTTATGCAACACCGGTTTTCCTACCTGGTAATGATATTTATGCGGATTAAAAAAAAGCAAACCCGTCGAGCCTTGAGTGGTCACTCACTGCGTCTGACCACGATTTTCTCTCTCCAGAGGACAGTTATCTGACAGGTCATTTGTTGAGCTGACCAAATGACGTAAGGGGTCAGCAAGGCACCTGTGCAGTCGAGGACTGGTTGCGAGGTAGTCTTCTTTTAGACACCAGCAAAAATTCACCCTAATGACCACTGATGACCACTGGCTTTCACTGCCATAAGAGGCTCCTCTTCAACCCCCGCATTGAGCAACCATTCCACTCGAGTGTTGTCTTCGCAAGTGAAAAGATTCGTAAGCATCTTAGAAGATGAAGAGAAGAAAGCGATGGAGATTAAGAGCATCTAATGGTCCACTGCTATCAACCCATCTACAAAGCGATTTCTCACTCTCGGGCCATTTGGATTTAGAAGTGAAATTAAACCTCAAATGACCAAATAAAGAGCGCAGAAAGCAATGGGGGGCGAAGGCAGGGGGTATATCAATTCACTGTATAGTGTATACGATAATTAAATTCCATATAATAAACATAATTTATTTTCTGGTAATACTTGTACCGTGGTATACATCGTATGTACTATGCAGGGGGTTTTTTTTTCTTCATCCAGATCTCACTTATTAAATATCAATATAAATCCATACAATTTATTGGACTGACTGACTGCCGAGAGAAAGCGCATTCAATAACAGGGCAGCGATATATTTCTTTCGGTTACATTTGCTTTTGCGCACATGCAGCGATCGCGTCTCTTGCAACGACACGTGAATGATCTCAAATTACTTTCTTTTTCTTGCAACCATTCAGCCATTCCTATTCATTCAAGTATCGTCTGAGCAAACACGATTATCCGCAATCCAATTACTCCTCTGCGAGAGTGAAATCCGTGAATCGGTGTTTTTTTCTTGCACGATAATGAAAGGATTCAAGATCAATAAATGCCAATACAACCCGCTCAAATTGCGAGTGAGATCGGCAAGTTGGGGCGCATCAGATCAGAGGGAATCAGGACAGGCCATAAAAATGGCAGAAGGCAGACAAAAACATCTAAATATAAGATTTTTAAGCTTTGAGTTGATGTGGGGAAAATATATTCGATCATCACTGTATGATTACAGAGAGCGAAGGTGTGTTTCCCATGCAATTGCTGCACAGCAGAAACCGTTGGAGCATGGCATATACGTGTGCCAGGCTCCTTTTCAAGTGAAAAAGAAAGCCACAACAACTAACAAACCGAAACGAAGGAGAGAGGTGAAGAGATTGCGTGCTGTGGTTCTATTTCATCTCTTCGGTGTTCCTTTAATTGAACCTTAAAAAAAAAAAATAAAAAAAAATTAAAAAAATGAATATTATGGTTTTATGCAACAACAAAACACAAAGTTTTATTGGAGAGGCACACCTCTAAGTTAATTGCTACTTAGAAGGGTCAAGGAATGAAGTCAAAGATAACACTTCTTTGATTGTCCTGAGACGCAAAGAAAGCGCGTGCCGGTTACCCACCCTGCCCCGTGCTGTAAAAACCCCGAAATTGCCTCGGAAAGACACAGCAGCCACGCGATCACATCTTGGTGTTAAAATAATCTCGATTTTGTGCGGATCAAATTGAATGTTGTCATCAAAAGATGCGCTCCTGTGAGTCGACGGGCGGTGCGGGGCAGGTGTGAATCTCGATGGCTTTGAAACTGAAGAAGCCGCGAATCAGACCGCATCAGGCAGGAAGGACTGGGCATCCAATTGGATCATCGCTCGCGAAATCACAGGGAGGACGAACGAAGCGCTCTCAGCTGTCGCCTTGGGTGGGGTGTCACATGGAGTGCACGCTTGGCTGAAGATGATCTCGACTTCGCTCTCTTCGTCATCACCTTCATTCTATGATTAAGATGAAACAATATTAATTTTACATGCAATTAATTTAATGCAATATTAGGCATGCAGGTTGCAGTATAATGTAGCGAGGATAAAAGAAGATGCGCACACGAACAAAAAGGTTTATTGCATTTGTATATTCGGACACATTTTACCAGTCGGACCATCATCCTTAAATACAAGCTGCCTGGTCAAATGCATTGTGCACATGCATAATTGAATACCGGTAACTGTCCAAGCGCAGCACCATATGCAGCCTGGGATGTTATATGGAGACGAGCTTACAAGCTCCCTATTATATACCAGATGCGACATCTTGGGTGCCGTCAACTTCGCGGTTGTCAAATTAAGAAAATCGAGAAACAGATTGATTCATAACTCTTAGAAATATTGCTTTTATTTTTAACAGAATAAGCATCGAAATTAATAAAATTGACTCATAATATTGTAAAATGAAGGAATAGCCAAGCACTGCCCGTGATCTTATCCACTCGAATATCGCAGATTTTGCCTTCGACGTACAAAAAACGATTTTATAATCTTTGAAGAAAAGCGGGCCAGGTTTAACTTTTCTGTATGATATTAAATATCGTTTAGACGCGTATTTTCATTTCGTACGCAAATGAAGGCAGCCAGCGTTATTGGTTTTGTTTGTCTCACAATTGGGAGATATAGGCCGATGGCTCATTTGGTATATCATTGGTCTCCATATCTATGCACTGCGGTGGTCAGCCACTGGGGCCAACAAATACACGTCCGTGCAGTTCACTCAAATCACCAAAGCCGACGGGTAATTTCGGTAAATGTAGCGACGCATGTTGAACCAAATATACACACATATGTAAATATGTTGTCCATAATTGCATCTTTGAGTGAACCGTTCAATGACGTCATCGTATTCATTCTGGATTTATGAACCTTTTCACTTTTTGGATTGGTTTATGGAAAATGTAGTAGGCCTGCAAGTAGGCACAAGTCTGGGAATTTCTACAAAATCCTGATAAGTATATCCCACGAGAATGAAATGTATAATTTTGGAGGATTTTCTACAACGAGCAGTCCAGGAACGCGACCGACCTTTGAAATAAATGCAGAGGAATACAACAAAGAACAAGGAATCGAACACGAGGGACATCCCTGATGAGTCCCATTGGGATTGTGAAAAATTAACTTTCTGCGTAAATTAAGAGAAAGGACCCTAAAATGAGCGTCCCGCGAGCGAGCGGAAGCGGTGTTCAAACAAGAAAGCGGTCGATGTATGTGTCAAGTGCTCGATTCGAAAACAAACGTTCGCCTTCTGAGCAATAAAACGTCACTCGATCAAGAGCCAAATACCGTAGGTGTGAGAAGGACGTCACTTCAAAGGGCACTGAGGTCATTCACTCACAATTCTCCGCGGTGCTCAGCTTTGGCCAAAGATTGCGATCGGCGTGATTTCAAAAACAACAGCACTCAATAAAACGTGTTGGGCGTAGTGCTGGCGGATGTCGGTTAATTGAGCGTTGGCTTAATCAACGCCGAATTTCGCTTTGAAGGCGAACGCAAAAGCAAAGAGAATAGAATTTAGCTAAAAGTATGTCCATTTATAGTGAATGCAATATTCACAGGTAGAAGTATAGCTCAGAAACGATTTAAAATTAATCTTAACGCTCAACGGCCATTTTTGCAGACTTGCAAACATTTTTCTATAACGTTTTGAGTGATGCCTTCCATAACACGGGTCACAATGCACCTATTGAGACTTTATCTTAGTTTTATTTTCCTATTCTAGCGTATTTGCTCAGTGTTCCGATACGAGAACGTGTACGATAAAGCTTTAGCAATCTGAAATCGCAATGTCCCTGCATCATGCTCTCCAATTTGATCTGGGACGAGACAGGACGTGACGGATGAGAAGTAAGCAATACCAATGATTCACATCAGTTAATTATATCACTTTATTTCCCACATCTTCGGAAGGCCTCAAGAGCTTGTAACGAAATGTTTCTACAATTTCCTGAAAGTAAAATGACGTCGTCTGAAAATGTCGCATATAGGTTTAAAATCGTGGATGTATAATACATTTATGTGTGGTATGAGCATTTATGAGCATATGGTTATGATTAGCATTATGACTAGCATTATGATTAGCTGAAAGTAGTGAATCACACAACGGGTGAATCTGCAACCTCAAAACCATGCACCACGGCATTGGTTATTAATTATTAATTATTAATTATGTATAATATATAATTATACATGTAGGAAATGCATAACACTGAAAGTAAGTTGCTGTCATAAAGAAAAACAAGAACCGCGTGGCATGTGTTAGGTCCGCGCCTTATTATTGCTATTATTGTTATTAAGGAATTAGTTTGATTTGATGACCGCTCTGGAGACCTCATAGGGAGCTCATCAGCTTTCCCAGCAGCCGCCCAGTTAGCCACGTGCGCCATAAAATAAATGGCTAAATGGGGCAGACGCAAAATCACCGAAAGCTCACTTCCTCTCCATCAAACAGCAGCAATCCCCTTTTTTTTGAAATCCCCCACACGGGCCGAGGGGAAAGAGTGGGGATAAAGGGCAAAGACCGTAAATCAAACCTAATCAAAGAAATCGGGAAACGAAGCAGATTGTGGGCATCAAGAAGCCCCGCCCACTTCGCCGCCTCTTTGAGCTGTGATTGGCTGGCGTCGCAGGTATCGGTCACGTTTCGGTGAACTCAACAAAGCGAGACGGCGCTCCGTAAGATTCGCGAGGGCAGCTAATATAACCGAAGTAAGGACCTGTCTTTACCTGATTCGGAAACAGCAGATCACTCGGAGAAGGAATCCAGAGAGAAACAAAAGGAATTATTTCTGCTACACAAGGAAGGATATGCTCCTGTTGGAAGGTAATACATTCCATTGACTCATCGCAGTGTACTTGAGTATTGCTATAATCAGCATACATATATATTTGGAAGAGGTTTCGAATAACATTCTGCAATGAACAACTTTTAAAGTCGAATTATACAATTCGTATGAAAACTAGAATAGCTCTATATTTAGAGTTATAGGGTGCCTGCAATCACAAGCAGCGGTACCCCACACCGCACACCACAGAACAATATCATGCACGGCCTTGGTCGGTCGTCGGATTGTTCTAAGCCTACAACTAGTGTCCCTTCAAAACAACAGGAGACGAACTCTGTTATCACTGTACATCAGTCACTGTTTCTCCGACCATTGAACGAACTCAGTGATAGTCGACGAATTTAGAATTACGATATCATTATGTAATAGAAAGTAGCAGATATTGGCCATGCAGCCAGCACTATTGTAATACATGTACTAGTAGATTGAACATCGAAGGGCCTTTCACTATTAAGTGCAGTAACTCTATGCTTTTATTTGTATCCAGTATGGACAAGCATCATTCGCTGCTTGGCATATTTGGCGAAACATGATTGGGTGAAACAAGGAGGCCATGGGTAGTTTTATGAGCACACACAACTAGTTTAAGTATATCAGAATACATGTACACATATTTACAATTATTCAGCACAAAAATATATCTTAATATTTTAGTTGGCTCAACCAGAAAATGTGTTCATATTCGTACTTTATGTACACTAGTAGACACCTGACAACTTCACGATCCCGTCGGACTCTCTAGTCACGAGTTTCCTCGTGACAAGAGAGTCCGACGCTTGACCACTTGACCTCGAGAATATTCCTGGCTTGATGGTTCATATGGCGTTATTCCAGGGTTCGGCTGCCTGTTAATCGAGAGCAAACCGTCAACCACCCATCTTGGTCACTACTTTCGTTTTCTTAAATTAAGCTGCACTTGGAGTCTTAGACGATGGAACCACAGGACTTCCATTGCGCCGTTACCTGGATGTAATTCATTGCCTTTTATGATTGGTATGCTTTGCCTATAACATCCACCAAAAAAATGAGTGTCATTACGTAAATAGCTTAAGCTCCTGTGATGACATAAAGAGACATATTGCGTCACATCAAAGTCAAATTAAACTTTGCGTTCTGTCGGATAAAAGGAAATTTCGGAAAATTACAAGAAAAAAAAAAGAGGATAAATTTACCGTCTGGATATTGATAATCTGGTAATTGATATGCACTGCTTAATTATATAGTTTAAACAACAAGATGAAGGCGATAATCCGGTCAGGCCACGGACAGGACTCTCGTGATATGTAGAGCTACCCAGGGACAGTTTCCAGATAATTTAATTCCTTTTAATCATGGAGATGTTTTCAGAAGTTTTGCAAGCAAGAAGTAGTTTTTGTTTCTTATTGTCTCCATGGTTACCAAGCAAACTTTGTTCGCCTATACATTGAACATGGTAGTAACTAATCAATTTGCGTGTTAGCCTGTCCCCCCATACTGGAAAGTCATTCGCGAATTGGCGGGAAAATTGAAATTAAAAGTTCAACTTGATTTGTACAATATTTTTTTTTTTCACCAGGGCCGAGTATCGTTATTGAATAATTATAAATATAAAGAGGTCGAACGCAATTAACTGCAATTTAAAAATCATTCCATTTTATTAACTTTTGGCATATATATAATATACATACATCCACTTTATCCTGCCATGGCGGCAGATTCAAATTGGGATAATGGAGATGACACTCAGAGGTGACACTCCACAAAGTGAAATGCAATGTGAATTGTTTTGCGTGCAAGCACTTCATCTAAGCAAGAGTTGATGCAAGTAAATCGAGGGTACATGGGAGGCAGGTGAAAATGCGTTTGAAGGAGGGATGAAGACAGTGCTCTCCGCAGTACACCTTCGACTGCAAAATGCATCTGCATTCAGGAAACGGCAACTTGACGCATGCCCATTCAGAGATATACAGCTGGAACGGAACACGAACATTGTGTGCCCGATGAAATTGATGGTGGGGTTGAATTAGCACAGGTCAACGGTCACGGAGTAGCTGCCAGGCGCCCTTGTCATTTTCTCTCTATTCACAGGATCGGGCAGCAAGCATCTGTTTTTTTCCGCAGTGAAATAAACACTTGACAACGGTAAAGGGAAAAATCTTTGAGGTATAAATCTGTGGTGACTCCTGCCGCTTTCCCGCGAACCCCACCCCTGGTGTAACGGTAAATACCCAGCCAGCGCAACTCCATTGGAGCGCATCGAGATATAAACTGTTTTATTTCGCATGAGGCCAAAACTAACTGCACTTTCGCTATTGTCACGGGAAACAAAAGATCATTGACCGAACACAGCTGTTGCTAACCACGCGGGAAGGCATCAGGATACCTTTTCAATCTCCCTGATTTATCACTGAAAAAAACTTGTAAAAATTTCATGACGAGTCAACCGAGAATTAAAAGGAAATTGGGGTGAGGTGGACTGCACGTAGAACGCGAAACGTGATTAAGAAAAATTGTGTAAAATTTTCGCATCTCGTGTTTGGGAATAACGCATGTACAATGACGCAATCTAAATCAGGCTCGTTTAGCGAGGATAAGCGGCCATACAAGGCTGTGTCTTTTCTCATGGTGAAGCAAATAAGCGAACACGCCCCACAGGTGAGTTTTTGCCGGGTGGAAGTGTCACCTTTTCGTGGATATAGATCTTATGTGATGGTGCCACTGATAAAGAGTTAGCTCGTTAGCAAAAGGTGTTAGCGCGCAAATAAAACACCCGTTATCGAACTAACCACGCACGCACGCAAACACCACCCGCTTCTCCTCCGTCTCCTTCTGGACTTAGGTCAATCTAGTGGTCAGCTCAGCGATCAACCTCTGATTGGCTGCATCCGCGCTTCATTATCACGTATCAGTTACCGACAACACATAAAAAGCAAAATAGTCTTACGAATTGTTAGTCGCACAAGAGAGACACTAAGAAAAGGAACACAATTCAACTCAGAAACCGAACAAGGATTTCTTTACCTGATCGAAATGGGTACGTCTTTTGAGATTTGTTCATAGCTGTACGAGGGAGACAAGCAACGTACTCATTGGTAAAGGGTAAATCTCCACGCAATAGTTTGGGTGGCACATTATTTTTGTGCTTATCTGTAACTATACTATACTAATTTTTTTTTTTATTAAGCTCTGGCATTCAGCGCTCAGTTGAAAGTTGAAAATGTATCCCTTGTCGGACTCATTCCAATATGGAGATGGCCTTTAAAAAGAATCCGTTGTTATTAATCGCATTGAACTAAATTTGAATATGACCCTCCGACCTGCCGAGAAGTAAGAACCTGTCCTCCAGAGACTACACTGAGCAGTCAGTGACCCCAGCGTCCCCCTGAGGAGGTGTTCACCTGCGCGCCCCAGCCTCACAAAGCGAGGGCATCTCCCTCTTCCATGTCTCATCATATACATTCGAACAAAAGCTTTCATAAACTGAGTGGTTCCATTCAGACTTTGAAAGTCATGAATTAAAAAAAGGTTTATAAAACATCAAACAGGACACATTCACCTGCGGCCAGATTCTCCTTCTCTATTTTTTTTTTTTTTTTTTTTTTTTTTTTTTTTTTACCGTTCTTCGGTCCGGAAGATTGCGTGCCTATAATTTGACCAAAAGTGGGGAAAAATATGTATATGTGCATATATTAAACTGCATTTATCAGTTTTTGTTTTGTGTGTGTTCAGTGAAGCATGGCTGGGTGATTCTCTTTGTCTTTTAGCCCTTTCCGAGGGGCTCAAAAGATTTTTCAGCCGGTCTGTTTTCTCCACGGTTTTCTCTGTTGTTGGCACATTGCAAGCACTCGTACGATATTTCCAGGGAAACTTTATAGCGATCAAGAGCAAACGAAGCAAGAGGGGTCTTACATAACCAGACCCTCTACAGTTGCCCCGAATTATTCTGAAACGAATAACAATACAACATCACCGATATCTGCAATAGTCTCTATCATAGTTAATCGTATAATGGTTTTTTTTCTTCTTCTAAATTCTCTATTAACATTGAAATCACTTTCATCATCCAAGGTGTGGTTCTTGCAATTTGTATTTCTTCCTGTTGTTATCTTTTTCGGAGTTAGGGGATAAAGAGCGCGGGTGACGCAACAGATAAGGTCTCTCTCCACGAGCCAACTATAAGAATGGATTTTGCGCCCAATTAAGCGAGGTGATAACGTCGCCGACTTCGGAGAAAACCTGCCTTCTTCATATGCTAATGTAGTCAGCGGTCAGAGTGCGCATGCGCTGGGCGTGGCCAGCGCTGCCAGAGGCGGCGCTTCTGGATTTGGTTGCTTCTCCTAATTGATATTAACTCTAGTTTCGTTTGTTTTGATCACAGAACCGCGTACAACGCATGCGTGGAGAGAAGTCATCATGAAGAAAGAAAGAGAAGAGAAGAAGGCGACTTACTTCGTGCCCGACCGGGCGGTTCCTGAGGGTAGCCCATCCAGGGCATTGGACTCCCTGCCCAGGAACCTCACCATCAAACAATCCGGCGTCGGCACTCAGGTTGGTTGATTTTACGAAATTGAATCAATAGTTTTTATGCAAACAGTCTACTGAAGAAATCGAACTTCAAAGTTGCCGTATATTCAATGATACATGTATTGAGAAATTATAATACATACAGAAAAGAAAGTGATTATCGGGTAATGAATAACGACAAGTATTTTTGCAAGCCACAGAGATTGGCCTCTCCCTTATTCCAGGTATACCGACCACGTTACATGTATAATGAATTTTTTCCATGCTATTCAATAATTATCGTGCTAATTGTATTAGAAATTTCCGCGGATGGATCTTGTTCACGGTGACTTAAACAAAAAACAAAAAACAAAACAAAAACAAAAAAAAACAACACACACACAAATAAGATAGATGGAAATTGAAATAAAATATGATAAAAACAAAAGCACGTGAGTGACGCATAATACAATATTTCGATGTATTCGCTTGATATGGTCTAAATGATACTAATTCATGCCAGTTTATGAGCTAAATGAAATTATATGACTGGTTGTTACGCAACTCACATTCTCACGTACTTATTGACTGAAAACAGAGTAGTCTAGCTGATAGCGAGCCTTCGTATGCAATGTATACATGTACCTCACAAGTGCCTGCACGCATGGATGCTTTCAGGTGCCAAAGTACACCGCCGTCAACGTAAAAACACGCGTATATCAGCACAGTGGGCTTATCTTCGGAAGCGGTGGCCGACGGTGGCATGGGGTGTTAACGTGATAGCGAAATGCAAGTTCAAACAACAGCTCCTCTCCTGTTCATGCGTTCATCTTGTGTTGGACTGTTACGTCACCGTGCGCGGTTAACGAGTGCGAGCACTGCCTAATCAAGGCTTAGCGTCCTCTTGTTTCAATATTTGGTCTCTGCTTTTCTCCCCTTTATCGTGCGTGGGGAAAATGCAACACAATCCTCTAAGTTATCTCATCATAAGCTCCGGTATCTTCTCCGCGTTGATAGAGGCTTCTTTTCTTCTTCTGATTACTGTAAACTTACATCACGTCGTTTGAAATGTCATTAATATGATAATGAAATACTGGAGTAAATGCTTTTTAAGGTTGCGTAATTGTACTTAGCACACAGGATGATCGTCTCAGATGGAATGGTGCAATGTATCAATTGCATACGTCATAATTCTAATTTATTTTGCAGATTCTCGGTGTATGGAGTTCAGAGTTCATTCCGAACGGCACTCGTTTTGGACCCCTGAGGGCACAGAGGAGCAATGAAAGACCCTCAGGGACGGACATGAGTCAAGTGTGGAGGGTACGTGATGAACTTATGCATACAAACTAAGAAAGCAACAACATTAAAAAATTCTGTATTTCAATTCCATATTTTACAAAAATAGGTATATTATAATATACATATATATATTTTTTTTTTATTCAATTCTTGCAGATCCAAGCAGAGGGGAACAAGGCAAGCTACCTTAACGCTTCGGATCCGTCGCTCAGCAACTGGATGCGTTACGTGAACACAGCGCCGTCGCTCGGCGCCCACAACGTGGTGGCGGACGTCATTGAGCGCGAGGTCTTCTTCTTCACGACGCGCCCTCTTCAACCTAATGACGAGCTGCTTGTCCTCTGCTCGGAATCCGTCAGTCGCATGGATCAAGAAAAGGAGTGCATGCCCAGGTCGCACACAGACCGAGCTGGTGAGGATTTGATTGATGTCATGCTATCCCATATTACGTGACTAAGAGGGGAGTTAAGGGAAGACCAGGGGCAGCTGCACACCGCTTGGTTGTGACGTAACATGTCACACCGAATGAGTGACCCGGGGGAGGGAGTAGATCACCGGTCAATGATAGTGATCGGGCGGTCAAGGTGGCCGCGGGATGCTGAGGCAAATTGCTCTCACCTCTGAGTGCGAACGCCGATTCAAAAAACGCAATCTGATCTCATTTAAGTGAGGCATAGCCCCCAGCGAAGTGAATGGGTCGCATGGAATTACACTAAATGATACAGGCTTCAATTAAATATACACGTAATCACAATACCACCTTGTTGGTTTAGACTGAATCGTTTAGGGATTCATTTTGAATCTTATATTTCCATTGTAGCTAACCCAAGAAGTCTGCCACACAACGCTGCTGTCGCTAAAGATGACTCTGACGCATTGGACTTGACGGCCAGAAGACCCAGCAAACACGCCTACAAGCACCTGCCTAAACTCTATGCCGCCAAGAAAGAGTTTGCCCAGCGAAGTGCCATGCTCGTCAGGGACCGTCAGAGGTATCACCTCGTCGACGTCAAAAAAGAATTGGACATCACGAAAGAGTTCGGGAGGAAGATCTCCCCACATAACGAGAACAGATCACACGACAAAGCAGCTCCGCAAATCCCGGGCTACGGACCCAGCTTGCCCGGGTTCTTGTCACCAGAAGCTATGATGGCAGCGAGGATGAAACAAATACAAGAGACGAGTCTGCTGATGAAGGCGCCGGAAGGGATACAGGGGTCACCGCAGGTCAAGTACGGGTCGCCACTGCTCATGCACCACCCAGAACTCAGAGCACCCCTCCCTCAAGAATCCCGAGGGCTGCCCCCTTCCTTGTTTCCCTACTACTTCTCCTCTCCGTTTGGCCTCAAGCCCCTGGATAAAACCCCTTTCGTGTACCCGAACGGCCTACCTCTTCCTCCGCCGATTTACGGAATGAACACTATCAGTCAGCTCTCATGCGCAAATCTACCCGGAATGGGACTTTTTCCCCAGACATTTCCTCAAAACTTACCTCAAGCCCCAAATAAACTGAGTCCGAAGATATCTTCCTCCCCAGAGATCATGCCTCCCTTCTCCTTCATGCCCACTGGTCACTTCCCGTGCGAGGCCCTCAATCTATCCAAACCAAAACTATCGCCGCGCAGTCCACCCAAGGAGGGACACCAGTCGTCAGCAAGGGGTTACCGCTCGCTTCCCTTCCCCCTGAAGAAAAAGGATGGCAAGATTCACTATGAATGTAACATTTGCTTCAAGAACTTTGGCCAGCTCTCAAATCTGAAAGTACACTTGCGGACGCACACTGGCGAGCGTCCGTTCAAATGCACCTTATGCAGCAAAGGGTTCACCCAACTGGCGCATCTGCAGAAACACCACTTAGTGCACACGGGTGAGAAGCCACACGGATGTTCAGTGTGCGGGAAGCGCTTCTCCAGCACGAGCAACCTGAAGACCCATTTGAGATTGCACAGCGGCGAGAAGCCTTTTCAGTGCAAGCTCTGTCCGGCTCGATTCACCCAGTACGTTCATCTGAAGCTTCACCGACGCCTGCACACCAACGAGAGACCATACGAATGCCCTAAGTGCTTACGCAAGTACATCAGCGCCAGCGGCCTCAAGACCCACTGGAAGAGCGGCACGTGCATGCCGGATGAAACCAGTCTTGAGCTCCTGCAGTGCCCCGATAGCCCGATGAAGAATGACGACGGTCTGTATTGTCACGATGCGAGATCTACGTCACCTCTGATCGACGTCGAGGACGATGACGGTGGGCCTTCGACGAGCGGTGGTTCGCAGAACTCGCTGGACATCTACGAGGGTGGCACCAAGGAGCTAGTATCGCCAAGGACGAACAGCATGTCCTCATGCGGCGAAGGTAGTGACCAAGGTGACCAATCACCTGGATCGATGTGAACTGTAAAATACGAGTGGACATTTGACCAGGATCACATGAGTGTCGTTCAGTTATAGCATGTTGTCTTGACAACCTCGTTAGGATTTTTTATTATTATTTCTATTATTATTTATGATTAACTCATGATTGTGCTCGATTTGTGATAATTGTGTGGTACTTTGTTGAAATGGTTAAAGTAATTTATGAATAAATGGACGAATTAATATAATATAATTGTACCCTTTCTTCTCAAATAATTACGCAATTGGTGCAACAACCCCGCAACAAAGGGATCGACATGATTTGGCTGAAGATACATGTACCTCCACAACGTGAATTCTAGCAACTAACGTTTATTGAGAAATTCAAAAATAATCAGGCGTTTTCCGCAAAAATGAGATTGACCAGCACTGCAGAAGCCAAGTGGTTTCAGTGACATCATGCTCTTTAGAAATGACGAAGCGGACTTAGAAGATAATAATCAAGAGTGTGTTGATTGCTTGGAGAGACTATTTTGATATAGAAAATGTTGCTAGGTCAAGTTTCCATTAATTGTATATTGCTTTGATCACCCTCGTTGACATTGCGCTAGATAAAAATAAATTGTTTAATATATATTTAAATGTGATGCATGGAGGTTCTTTATTCTCGCCAAAATGCTAAGCTTTGTCCCGAAAACAATTTCTATTTGGGTTCCATTAATATTTCAGTAGCTGTACCGAGTATATACATGTAGTAAGACATGCACCGGAAGTTTTACTAAACATTAAATTACATCTATAAAATTACCTAAACTAATTTACAGCATATTCAGTGGGATCAGGAATAATCATTGTACCTGGACAGGAATCCTAATTTGTCTTTTTTTTTTTCTGTGGTGTTAATTTCTAGAGCGCGAAAAGATACCTCAATAATCGGAGGTTTTTACTCTGAAATCGTGTTAGCGTACATTTTAATTGGACAAAATGAAGAATGCTGCCAAGTTGATAATCAAGAATATATTGCGTTATTACGTTAGTTACAACCTCAAATTGCACGTGTCACCGAATGAATAACCAGGCAGTATACCAAGTACAATTACGCAATCATTGAACTTTATTCACAATTTCTCGATATAATTTCTGAGATTGACTCTGAGTCGACGCCGCTTCTCATCGTCCAGTTCTCCGAAGTCGCAGGTTCCATCATGACATGGACGTCCGACCTCGTTCTCCTTGCGCAGCACTCTCGGTCGAATGATGTCAATGTCACGTGTCATGAAGTCTTTGATCGGCTTCACAGCTTCGACGGGACCATCGAAGTTGATGAGAAAATAACTAAAAGACACAAGAAAAACATTCACGTATAAGATGATTAGATTCACATAGCTAGGAAAGGAAGAGCATTGAGACATTACACCCGGATTCGAAGGTGAGACTAGCTTATTCATTTATTTCCATAGATCGTTGTTGTCGCTTGTCAGGAATACACAAAACATCTCCCTTTCGCCTCTTTGCAGCGAACGAGTTGCCAATATTTCTGGTGCCGTGAACTAAATTCCACGTAGACCCGTTCTTTGAGGCCACAAATAAAAACAGTCAAGCACTTTTCATTTGTAGCTATGTTGCCGCGGGATGCGGTCGTATTTTTTGATGAGCTTGAATTGTTTTCATAGCTGGTGGAGCATTCAAATTTTGGCCTCTCATAAAAGCTCCCAGAATCGACTTGAAGGTGTTTCCGAGACGAACAATCTTAAAACAAACATTCGTATGTTGATAATAAATGCAATAGGGTCAGATGGCACCCGTTGCGCAATGACACGCAGGTTCATAAGACTACTTATGGCCGCCATCAGAAGAAGGTCAATACTAATAAACAAACAGAATATGAGACGAAAATCAGCCATCATGAGAGGCCAATAGTAAAGTACTCGGGGAGTCGCAGTCGCTTGCAATATGCAAATGAATAATTGCTTCTGTAATAAAACCCTATAAATGAAAATTCCTGGGAGGCGTTGCGCGTAAAAGAGCAGAGAGCAAGATGAGGTAAGAGTCATGTGGCAAAGAAAGCACATCAAACGGGCGAAGGGGGCGGGGGGGTCATTGACACCAAGGCACACACGCTCGCTTTCGCGGTGATAGTCGAGGTGCTTTGAAGAGGTGGCGATCCAACGCCTTCGATTACTCGCTACTGGCCTCCCCTCCTGAGCACGTGACCAACGGCACTTCCTCGATCGAGGCTCACGATCGGTATTCATCGGTTTTATTGGAGGATTGCATCAACAACACAGCGACAAAGGGCTTTAGTGGACACAGGAGGCGCTGATATACATAATTATTACAACCTCTGACATGACTGATTGGCTACTACCCGATACACATGCATAATTAGGCAACTCTAGTTGAATGCCCAACGAATACGGTCTGCACGAGTACACGGGGTGCATGTACTCGGGTCACGTGATTCAAATGACTTATCATGAGACGCAACAGGGGGCAAGAGCCAATTCGGAGCCAATTCGGTGTCAACCTCTGCAGGGACCCATCTTCTGAAAGCGGGAAGACATCCGATCTGTGAGGGATGAAAAGTGCAAGTCCCAAGTGGCATAGGGGTTTGTTTGGACGAAGCCACATGAATGGCCGCTGGTCAAGGCATGCGGCTGGGTGAGTTATGCAGACCAGATGACCAGCTGAGAATTAGACAACCCCGAAATTGAAATCCGACAATTCAATTAGCATTTTGCGATCTTGAAAGTTGAGAAAAACCGATCAATCAGCGAGCGACGAGAATGCGAAGAATCAAAACACGTAATTAGAGATCGCAAACGACCAACTGCAGATGCAGCCACTTTGCTGATTTTCAATCAGAGATGAAAGACTTCAAAGCAGGTTACATAAAACGCTCAAAACTCGGTTACAACACAAATCTTCAGCACAAAGTTGTTGCTTTATTTTGGCTTATTTTCCTATAGGGGGGAATCAATTCACCCGTAAGTAAAGAGCATTTTCATGAATCCGTAGCATATGTCGATACGAGAGGAATGAAGTTTCTTGGGTTGACTAGCATGTTTATTGCTGTGTGTGGGGGAATACAGATTGTATGCATGCCGTGAAGTGAGCTCTTGGCATGCGAGTGCGAAGAGGGCGTTCGGACGTCATGCGGCCCACAACCGCACCTCGCCGTTTCCCAAGTGCATCGTCAGCACTTTTACGATTAGCTGACATTCTGATCGGACGATTGCCCGATCCGCACCTCTCAATGCGCACGCGCAATACGTCAATGACGTCATAAACACCCCGCTGCGGCCGCATTTCGCCAGCGAAGAATCACAGCTCATAGCGAATGGAACGATTTGCGAAAAGAAACAAGTCACTGTAACACACGTTAACACCTCCATGCAAGATTTCCAATTGAAGCTGCTCCAATTCGTCGATAGCTAACACTCAGCTAGGTTGATTGAATGTAAACTGAAATAATCAAGCGATGACATTACATCGATCGAGGGCTCTAGTGATGTGTGCCATTGTGAATCGTGCATACAGCGTAAAACAACAAACACGTATACAATAATAACAACATTAATCGAAGATATTTCAATAATAATTAAAATGGATGATGAATTCGGAATGCTCTACTCAAGGCTTTGCTATCAATGACCTTGTAAGTTACATGTATAACCCAAACTCATGTATAATAAAATAACCATATAGGCATAGCTTAATCGATCGTAAATAAAATCATGTTTGAAACGACACGAAACCAGTAACCAAACGCAAAGCGATTGATTATATTCGAAGAAAGGAAGGGGGAGAGATTTAGCGCCAATTCGAGAAATCCGTGCGAATTAAATAGCCGGTTCGTCATAATTTCAAATTGTGAAGGAGAAATGAGACTCCATTGAAGGGAAGAAGCTCTGAATGCACGGAATCCAATATCAAGCAGAGCGAACAATGACCCCAGTGAATTGCACCAGACCTCCAGTTGCGTAAGCGCGAGACGCATTGCTTTTAAGGCTTTTCAGGCGCCTGCCTCGAATCCATTGAGAAATGGCCCCCAAAAGCACAATAAAGACGTTTAGGAGAAGAGATAAAAAAAAAAAAGAGGGATCCACTCAAAAGAACGCTTGAAAATTAGAAATCTCAAATCAAATCACTCGACTTCTCAAGCATTAATTAATATTCTAATAGACAGGCCAACCTGTAAGAATGGATATATGATAGTTTGAGTGTCAATTACAGATTTCCATTCGTTGTACCATCATGCACTCTGAAGTCTTAAAGAATTGTGATTGTATTTAATATACATGTAGATAAAACTAAAAGCCAACAACTGAGCATTCGAGTGAATCGACGCATCTCACATCGTCACCACACGATCATTAACATCCAAACACGGGCCACGTCCATGCACCCGTGCATGCACTCATTGACACTCAACAAACTTCATTAACTTCATAAAATTTCTTAGAATATTAACACTCCGATGACTCTAGAATCCGTTGCTACCCTGCGCGAGGCAACAGGTTACGTCTCTGCTTTCCTCCATGGATGGGTCTGTAGTTTCCCTGAGGAGGAAACTGCAAAGGATTCTCTCGCGAACATCCCAGCCACTCAGCCAGTTCTCAATAAACGGACGGAGTTACGAATCATCTCAACTCATCGTTCTCCACCAAATGAATTCATGTCACATCATCTCATCTTATGAAATGGCGAGGCTCATGCACACTTGCATATTTCTTAATTATACCTTGTAAATGATGCGTAATAAGTGTGAATACAAGCCAAGTAAGTGAGGCGAGCTAAGGAGCCCATTGCCAGAGCGCATCGCAGGGCATTTCGCAAGGGCAGACTGGCAGTCATAACGTTACTAACGGGGCGTTGTGAACACGCTGCGAAGCCAAAAGAGTAAGGTTTCTCAGGAGCAAGGGATATAAGCACCAGTGCTCAGTCACACTGTCTCCGTGGTCTGCCTGTGCGGTATCTTAAGCACAATAGATGCGTTTTCTTGATAAACAAATAAAAATAAATGAGGGTGGCACTCGGAGAATAGATTGTTGATTTTTGCATCGCACGCTGACGACATGGTATCGTGAAATTACATCAACAATATTATTTCATCCGTAAATCGATGTCCAAGATTGATCATCATCAGTAGCGATACAACTGGAATCTCAATCTAGATAACATGAAGAATCTGGAGGGTGTGCGGAACAAAAAGGAACAATGAAATAATGTGCGGGGAATCACAGTTACCCTGAATATTATTGATACATATGTATTGCCCATGTAATGGTTTTGTCATGATTGGTCATAATGAAATTTCGAGCCGTGTTTAAGATTAAAATCGTCAAAACCCAAATCTCATAACTTGATTGAATTAAAAAAGTGAAGCATTATAAGACTGCATCAACACACTAGAAGACATTACCATGGATACAAAGACCACCATGCATTTATATACAGGAAAATGGGCTTCGTATCTATGGTAAAGCTTGTTTACGTGTGTGTGAAATGAGAGAATAACAACTCCAGGAAATGAGGTAATCAAATAACAGTAACACAATTAGAGGCTGAATCTGTTAAAAAATATAAAAACATGTACAAGCACAGTGTATTTCATAATGCCCAGGACCATGAGTCACGTGCTGTTGCTCGTGTTCTCTCAAGGGAGGGGCTCCAATGGAGTTTGTGTGGTGGGTCCAATGACCAGGGAAAATAGTGAAATTAAAGGGACATGCATTTGCCAGTGATTCTGGAGTCCTAGACTTTACATGAAGCAAATGTACTAAACAAACAATTCCAGAAAATGGACACAAAGGGCGTATGTATCTGAGGTCAAATACACAACACAGCTGATTCACGTTACATTAGCGCCATTAACTGGGTCTCAAGTCTCTCAAACTACAGTCATGAAAACGATGTTAAGAAAATTTGCGTAGCAATAAGGAGTTAGGGACACCCTGGTTACGCTTTGCGTGAAGGCAGCTGATGAGATAGAATCGTCAACATCCTCCCGATCAACGATCCTCAAATTGGGAATAACGACAAAGGGAGTCTGAAAAACAGGTGACAACTTTATCAATAAACCGAATGGATCAGTCGCGCCTCTAGTGCTCTGTGCTGAGCAGCCAGCCATTGGCAAAATGCACTCATTACAGAGGTCAAATGCAAAATGTGGGAACTGCTGTTGTGTGAATTATCAAAATTATCATATCAAACATCATGATATCACAAATGAATGATGCATATCTTCATCGAATTCATTACAATAAAACATTACTTCACTTGCATGTGTGTATGATGGCTGATTCAGAAGATATCACATTGACATTGGAAGAGTTGACAAAGCAAGTTGAAATTTGACCATAGTATACAACAAGCCAGATTTTTGCAACACATCCTGATTCCGAATACACTTAAATACATACGACCAGTGCAGAAAAGGTGCCAATGAGGCGAGCAAACAACAAGTAAATAACAAAAGACATTGCGGCTATGAAACGCATGATTCTTGCTGATTGAGGTACTTGGAAGGAAGCAGACTGTTTGCCTTTTATGACCGTGCAAAGTGCAACCAGAAAACACTCACTTTCCGTGTGTGAACTTGCTGCGATGCCTGAACATGAGAAAGGGCAGTTTCCTCTGGCCAAGGTTTTCATATGTACGAATGTATCCACCATTTTGAAGAATGTGATCTGACGTTCTTTTCACTGCTTGCACTAACTGAGGCTGAAATAGAAGAAACAGAATTCAAGCATACGGAATTCCCATATTCATGCACTACATAGAAGGTCGAGGACTACTCAGAGAAACAGTAACCTCTCTTTTGTACAAGTACCTTGAAAATGACATACGGGAATTATTTTTATTTATCTAAAATATGCCAAAATACAATACAAATAGCACTTCAAATCAAAATCAAATCAATTGTCGGAGATTTCTTTCAAGTCAGGTCAATTAAACAACAAATGGCGCCACTCCATTATTCAACGTTTAAGAAGTTAATTGAACAAAGGAATATAATGCGGGTATTGTTGCCATATCAATTCCTCTATGTCTGCATGGCTGGCTTACTTTCAATTTCATTGATCGTTTAGTTAGGCGATGTTCAGGGGCAGAACAAACTATGGAAGATTGATAAAAGTTGTGAGTGGAGATCATGGAATCGATTGGAGAAGCGAGTGGAATTGAAACTGGAAGAGTCAGAGCTGATCCACATGCATAAAATGAGATCCCACAACAACCCTCCTTCCTATCAAAGGATCCCAAGGGAGCTTCATCCCATATACAGCCATTGATATTTGTGCGCAGCAATTATATATATGATAAAACAGGAAATTTTCACACTGCTTTAAATTTTCGCTATATTTGAGGTCACAATTGACTGCAAAAATTAGATGCCCACGAAATCTTCTGGGTGATCTTATACTATATGACCCTACGCTTGACAGCAACATCACGGTCCAAACCTAGTTCGATCCCAGTGGATAGTGAGGTCACAACCAAGTACCTGGAACAGCTTCAGGTTCAACTAAAGTCTAGCGAGTTTCGGTTGTTAACTTGTTATGCATGCCAGAAATATATGTACAAATTTCTTGTCACATAACAAGTGGGGGAGAAATCATCCAAAGTCTGGTGGAGCGTTTTTCATCCAAAGCATCTCTGGTCCAAACATTTCGCCAGTTCTGACGTCAAGATCCACGCCAGTTCTGACGTCAAGATCCAAGTTGAAGATAGAAGAAAAACGCGTCTTTATTACAGAGAGATAACACACTACTGCATAGGTACGTTATGATTGCAGATGAAAGCGGTGACAGAATGGGCGATAATAGACTATGTCAACGCAATTTATCAAATCTTACCCGTTCAAGGCACTTCAATATCATTGAGATTTCGTAACTAGGCATAATTGTCAATAAAAATAATAATCGTATGTGAAAAGATATAATAATGCTCAGTTTCACGAAATTATTAATGTTTTGTGTAACATGTTAAGGAGAGAGCTTCTGGCCAAAGAGAACGTTATGATGACTTTGTGTAAACTTCCGGTGACAATATGACAGGAGAAGAAAAACCGAACGAATCAGATGCGCTAGAAATGCTTCAGCCAGAAATCATGGCACCAGAAGCCATACTGGGCCTCATTAAAGAGGTTACTAGCTAAATATTTGCCGAATTGATCAGAAATGGGTGCTGCTACTTGTGAGAAATGATATCCTGAGTGGGCGATAAATGAGAAGTTTCTTCATTCCTATCGGATTAGCATTATCAGCATTTTCAATTACAGTCAAAGCTCGTTATTACGAACTTTGATATAGGGAACTTTCCGTTATATAGTACTAATTTTGGGGTCCCCACCAGACCTCTATCATTTAACATTGGAGGTTCAACGGCTAATTGGAACCTCGCATTGTTCAAACTTCCAGTTAATAATTTAATTAATAAGAACCAAGCCTCCAAGAGCCTGTTTTTCTTTGAACTTCAACTTGGACCGTTACGTCAGAACCAGAGAAATTATTGGATCAGACATGCGTTGCATGAAAAACGCTCCACGAGATTTCTACATTATTTTTCTAGCATGTATAACAAGTTAACAGCCAAAACTCGCGAGACTTTAGTTGAACCTGAAACTGTTCCATAACTTCCAGGTTCTTGGTTGTGACCTCCTTATTCAGTGGGCCGAAACGAGGTTTGGACCGTGACAGGTCCAAGTTGAAGTTGAAAGAAAAATGGCCCCAGATATCCAGTCCCCTGAGCAGAGATGACTCCTGCTATTACGAACCCACAATATGATAGTCAATCAAAATTCAAAATATTGCTCATTAAAGCATTATCCATACCCCTCTCAAGCAAATGTTGACCGTTCGCATGTCACTCCTCTCAATCAACTCGATTATGCAAGCTAACTGTGATATTTCACACTTTGGTCTTCAATGAATATCAAAGCCGAGTGTGTCACCGCTCTGTTGTCGAGCAGGCCGCCAATTTCAAAGTGGAGATCGGTTCCTTTATCTTTTGTTTGTGCAGAGACAAAAGAAACGATTACAGTAATCATGCCGCCAAAGAGATCAATCGCTAACATTCTCCATACGCTAATTGAAATTAGTCCAAACTTACTCAGAAGACATAGCATATAACACAGACAACATTGAAACTGATAATCATTCGATATTGATTCGATTCTGAGGATATTAATGCAGACCTGGAGGAGGATAGCATTCCTCTGGCTGAACTGCTGTTGAACTGATTATTTTGAATGCTCTCAGAGTTGTGTTATATATTGATATTCTGCCTCAATTTTTTTTTATAGAATAATGTAAAGCTGGAGAGAGAATCTGAACTCTCGAAGGATGAGTTGGTGGAACTCTTCTACAAACACGTGGCCCCTCAACCTCAGAGGAAGTACCGCAAAAATAGAGGTGGACAGAAGCTGACCATGAATCAGGTCGCTCTTGATAAGCACAAGAGAAAACACTCTGATGAGAACTCAGTTGAGAGGTACAGTCATCTTCATGCTCTTACCTCAGCTCACTCCTCTCTCGCTAGCCCAAAGAAGTCTGGCCTCATCACAACTTTTGACATTCCAACAGTGGAACGATTGAAGCCTCCTCCTTCAGCCATCAACATGCAGAGAAAGACGATTAAACTATCTGGCGGTGCAAGCAAATCTGAAACATCCTCAAAACAAGGAAACACAAAAGTTGAAAAAGCAACAGACGCTCAATCAAAAGTGAAAACAACGGCAGCAGCAGCTTCAGTTCCAAGAAAATTGAAACTGACCAAAAAGAGCAATGGCAGTGAGCCAACGCCTCAGTCAACGGCAGAAACAGCAAACACGTCTGCCCCAACACAGGTTTGTACATTCAGCTAAAGTAGATGATTTAATTTTATTTCATTTATTCTGATAATATTCTTTGACCTTATTCACAGAAAACAGAAAAGGTGGATGGTGTATCTTCTGCCAAGAAGTTCAAGCGCAGTTCCATCCAATGGCCTTGAATACCTGATCAGCAAATGAACTCACCTCATCACGTACGCATCATGATCTCACTTCTGATATCGCATCGTGATACAAGCTCTGTCTTTTTTATACAGGAGGATTTTAATCAGATTGTCATATTTCACTGCATATTCATTGATAAAAAAGTGGGTTTTATTTATCAGCATATACCGTATTGTCTTGGTTATAAGCGCAGTGCACTAAGGCAGAGGCTGAGAGCATGTCAGTTTCACTGTATGTAGACCCATGTTCCACAAAATTCCATTGTAAACCCAGGGAAGCGCGTCTGCACGTGACCCATATTTAAGTAATGCTTAAAACAACAGGCTGCATAGCCAGAAGAACCTGCATGGCGTCAGTTCAATTAAAGATAGGCCTACTCTATGCTTGGTACATTTATTCTGTTTACAGCATTTGAGATTGAGTGACACCAGCCATTAATACCATGGCTCATAAGAAGCGATCCACATAATATGGTTTGCGTGGCTGTGTGTGGTTGTGCATGCTCTGATTTAAGGCTGCGCATGGATTAAGTTCTCTTACACTGCTGCTAATTGATTTAATGTTCATCTATAGAGATCAGTTGAAGCAGCCTCATCAAGTCTCAAGTCTTAGTTTGTACATTTCCAAAGAATGGTTGTTGATAGTATACAATGCAGTGCATTGCGTCTCATGGGCTTATAATCTTCACTCATGCAGTTGGGGAAAAAATTATTGTGTTGATAAGGAGTGGGACTCATGAAATCGACAAGCAACGAGCTGTCCGTGTATATTATGCCTTTTATAATTTTTCCTGAATCGAATTAAAAACTGAGATTGCTGATACTGCCTGTAACAGTTAAAAGTGAGATGTCAACAGAGCTTGCTGCTATAAATACCGTGGCGCTAGTGGGCGTGTACATAAATTATCAATTTCTGGTTTGAAAAAGGTTGGAGGCAGGTTTAATTAGGAGGTGGCTTATAATCAAGACAATACGGTATTGCAAATTTTAATATTTTTTACTTCTATGTGTGAATGGTCTGAGTATTGCATTTTTTATTTATTTCTCTAGTTCTCATCCGTATTGTTTGTATTCCATTTCATTATATTGTATGCACTTGTAATGAACAAAATAGAAGAACACGGTGAACTCGTTCCTTCTCCGATTCCTGGGACATTACTCACTTGGCCAGCACTGGTGAGTCATGGTGAGTAGTTATTTCAGTATATTAGGATGAAGCAGCATCTATTGATTGATCCCATTACTTGTACCCCTGCCTCATTTGCCTAATCCAATAACTTATGATGCATTGAGCATCTGTTAATTTTTGAAGCCTTTTGCATTGATTCTATGATTGGACTTTAGTGATTGTGAAGAGTCCATCATAATGTTAAAAGTTATAAATCTCAGTAATCCAAGACAAATATTCTCTTTACCTAGAATGAAATGGGATCAAAAGTGCTCATAAAGTCAGTGTACATGCTGTGAATTTTGTTATGGATTTTTTATGTGTACATGTAGTTATATAATTTCAGGTTAAACTTGAAGAATTACTTCATAAAAGCTTAACATTGATGTATTGTTTTTAAATGCTACAAATATTGCAAATAATATTGTCCAGAACATCTCTTCGTGGCTATAAATTGCCACAAACCTGGTATCTTTGTGAGTTTGCAATTCATATTTTTCATTTTCAGTGCAAACACAATCCTACAATTTGATACTGGTAATCATTGGGACCAATGAAAATTTGTGTTGATCCACATGTAAATAGAAATAAAATAATAAATTATATTTATGATGAATTGTGAAGCTGATTAAGAGTACTTATATTATAAGGGTGCAATAGTCTGCATGTTGATGAATTTAGCTCAATTTATTACAATTAGTTGCCTGTTGGTCCTAATAAATTTTGTGCTTTTCACTTTTGTTTTCTTTTTTGACCATGATTCATGTGTTCACCGACTACTGTGTACATAGAATATATCTGCAATTTACTGTGCATGCACCGCCGAGTTGGTTGTGGTAGCAACGACTGATTATCACAGCTAATAAAACAAGATAATATCATTCAATTCATCTGAAAAGGTTGAAAAGCTGTGAGTATTCAACTGAAAAATTGATTATTATTGGTTAATGGGAACTTATTGCACAAAATTTATTTGATTTTGAGCGTATTATAACGAATAAGTTAGTCTTCAATTTCCAAAGCGAGCGAATCAAATGACGCCTTTGCTAAGGGGCGTCACGTGTGTGATTGATTAGCTATGCTTATTGTTAAATTTAATTCAATGTGATTTCAACACAGTGACCTAATTCCTACCTAGACCAGCATGCATCACGCCCTATGTGAAGAAGTCTATTAAGGGCAGATGTGATGCAGTTCTATTGATAGCTTCCTCCATGCAGCTTCTCTGCCTATGTTCAGTGGTGTCATAAAATATGCTCAATTGTGAGTAAAGATACAGTAAGTCTATAACATAGAATAACTATGCCTACAATTCAAAACAAAACAAAATACAATTGAAGTACCTTGTACTTGAATTTATTTCTTAATTCAAATAAATAAGCCAGTGTGCATCAGCAATATGTGCTGGTTGTGTTCAGAGATCTTTTTCCAGTGATGAAGTAAGTTTCATTTCTTGTAAAAATCAGTGGAATATACCCACTTGTGTTGGCACTGACTACACATGGAACATTACCTGAAAGGAAGAAATGGTTTCAACTTCATCCATGCTCAACAAAGCAAATAAGCACTATATTCAACATTCTATTTTCAACAACATTTCTTACCAACAAATAATTCAAGCGTGGTCAGTCCAAAGGTCAGTTTGACCGCCTCCAACTGCAGTCGATTCTTATCCAGGACAAAGGCTTTCTTGCTTTCAACAACTTCAGCATCAATTTCATTCAGATCTCTGTACACCAAATGAACGACATCTGGTTCATCTGCAGCTTTGTAATCGCTTTGCACGGTCTCATCCAGCAGGCGGGAGATTTCATCAATGCGTTTCTGCAGTTGTCCAATCTGACATCCCTGTTCCAAATGCGATAGAGTGTTACAATGTGATAGTCCCTGAACGTACCTGCTGCTGAATCTGATGGTCAACTGCGCTGACCTGCGCTTCCTTCATGCCACTTTCCTCTGATGCACTCGGCTCAGCTTCGACTCTGATGCTTCCGGAAGATAAGTCATTTCCATTACGTTTGGACGCCTCGATAGCTTTGCAGGCAGCAATGCTGTCGTAGCAGCCGTTGGAGAACGACTGAGTGAAATGATCGACGTTGTTCTCAAAATCAGGTTTGCTAGCTGAGAAATCGACCTTCTCCACTTGTAGAGGAGTTGATGCAATTGTGTCATCTATGATGAGAGGTTTGCTGGCATGAACACTGTCTTTGATGATGTTGTTGCTTGGCAACAGAAGATTGAACTCCTCATTCAGCAGAATTAGCCTTCTCTGGTTTCATTTCATGATCCTGAATGAAATGTTGGTCAGTGTACAAAGTGTTGAATCGTAGTAAATGTACGCGTGAATTGCGGTTTGGTAACTGGATCTCTTTGAAGAGATTTGCCGGGATGTCAGCGGCTGAGCGTCTCCTCATGGGATCCGCTTTTGCAGGAGAGGCATGAGCAGCACTCACTTGGCCTACGGAGGAGATGAACTGACAACGAAGTAGCCTCCAGATGAAATCTCACTTTTGTTAAGAGGAATCACACGCAGCGACATATCATAATCCACATTTAAGGAGGGAGAAAGGAAAGCAAAGTTCTGAGGCGCTTGTTTGCCTACCGAGGCCAGCACGCCATCTACGGCCGTTCCCGGGAGACTACACAAACCTTTTAAGCGGTGATTGTCACCCAGGTCCTAGAACAACGAACAAAGTAAGCATTATACCATCAAGAGTTTAAACGTACTCACAATTTTTTGTACCATGAGCAATTGATGTCTGTGTAATCTGTAGACCAGCAGAGAGCTCTGCGTATTTGAGCCAACTAAAAGGACTCCTAATGTGGTCTGAATTAAGCCAATGGTTTAACCATCATTCTCCATCAGTTTGACACAAACTCACATCATAGAGAAGAATATCAGGCACAAGTATCCCAGAGAGAGGATGGCACGCCATTTTACTTGGAGGTTCCAATCCACTCTTTGGAATGGCAAACACCAATAACTGTGAAGAAGCAGAGCTGGCCATGGTCTTGAAAAGATCAGAATCATTTATTGAGTCAATTTAAACAAACCGCCGTTCCACACCTGTGCATTTCTCTTCAAGTTGAATAAAGTATCAACATGAGAATTGTGTGGTTTACAAGCGATCTCGAGATCGTTTTCGCTGCTGTTGTTCCAAGCGCACCCAAGACTGTCAGAACTGTCTGAACTGCTGTTTATCTCTGAAATAAGTTTTGTTCAGATTCTGTTTTGAGTTATTCTGATGAAAATGCTTACCAGGAAAATCAAACAAATTAGAGGACTGAGCTTTGCAGAGCTGATCGAGAGGCAGCTCTGTTGTGCATGCCATCTGGTGGTTGGAAATGGACACCAATGATCGTATTGATCCATCGATGCTGAAAATGGATGAATTTTAGCTTTGCTTAATCTTTACCTGATTAACATGGCTGTGAAAACTAATTTAAAATACAATCACACTTCATTAACAATCTCGATTCCCATGAAAACGGCCCAATCAACAGGGAGACAAGATTACATAACTAATTTACAATGCTATACAAGGGAAGAGGAGATGGTGAAGAATAAATTTCAGCCGCTCATCACTGTTCTTCAATTTATGGTGGAGGTAACCATTATGTCATGCATCAATTCTATCAATTCTATATACTGAACTTCAGAACTTCAGAAGTACCAGTACGTACTTGGGGATTTTCCATGCTGTGATATGATATTCACTTATTGATTTGTCGATATCATTCCATTGGTACACCTGAAGAAGAAAAAATTATAGATCAGCCGAAATTTCAAATGAAACAGCATTGATGATACCAGAAAAATTTACAAAGCAATTGTGAGTGATGCAGTGGTGGAATGCAAGTGTACAGATATACATCAAAAGATGTACAGGTGCCTCATCTTAATTCTGAGCCACTCACAGATCATAAAGCAAGCAGTCATTTTTCCCTTGAAGGCACAAAACTAAAAATTGCCATCCATGATGTTACATGCCTCAGGAAAAGTGAAGAAATTGCTACATTTTTTATGCCTGAATAATTAGCAGTGGACACATGTCGCTCTCTTTCTTGGCAGCATATGGGTGGAAATTTTATTGAAAAAAAGGCACAATTTTTATGCTTCAGAGGCTGCACGTGTACATTCACTTCTAACAGCGTCCACTTATACTCACCAGAATAATTTCCCCAACACCAATGACCAGCCGTGTTCCATCTTTAGACCAACAGCCGCACATGATTCTTCCACTGTTAATAAAATTGACCAAACTTCACAAATCAAGGAATCCTTACTGACCTATCAATAACAGGAAAAGAAAAGCTGCCTTTATTACTGCCGTGACGAAAGTAGAAGCAGCATTGTGATGGGTTCAGTAAGCAGAGGATGTCACGCTGGGGATTCCATAAACATCCTGGAAAAGAAACCTCAAAATTCAGCGATTGAATGCGAGTGATTTGATTCCTGACCTTGAGGAATGGGATTAGAGTTGATCTTACGCACATGCTTCAAACTAAGGTCAGGTGAATGACCTTGAACTGACCAAATTGACACGTTGTTGGAGTGACCGACACACAAATAGCATAAGTTCCTTCCCTGAGATGGACAGCTGTTAATGTTGCTCTCTGCTTCAATGTCAGCACTCCAATGTAAGCTGCTGACTGATCTGTAATTAAAGTAGAGGCTGATTGATCAAACCTGGCTTGTACCAACTCACTCAAAAGTTCCTAATCGTACAGAAGAAGCGGTGTTCTGGAGGGAATCATCAAAAGCATGGAAAGGCACAGGGCACAGATAGATGCCTTCGCCATCCGTCCAAGCAAGGCCATGCTTTGAGTGCAGAGCTGTAAAAAATAAATATAATGAAGTTGAACATTGATTCAATGTTCAATATTGATTATGAATAATTAGATATACTAAGTGCTTGATTAACCTGTATAGATTCTAATTGAGGATAATTATTATTGAAAGTACATGAACATCTACATGAATATCTACATGAAAGATACATCATTGTATAACTATAATAGAGCTGAAGAAGATCTGCCAGAATCGGCCCGGCCCCAATGTTTATGATATTATGAACGTTGATCATTATAGATTAAATTGCATGCCGCAGTAATGAGGCCGCATGCTCATAGTCTAATACCCAGTATACATAATACATATAATATAAAAATAATTACGAAACAATTATTCAATTAATTTATAAAAAAAAGAAGTTCTCTTCTGATCTTCAAGCTTATAAACTTCAAGCCTGTTACAAACAGCTCCTTTCATTTAATTTTATTTTGATGCATTTTATGTATAACTTAGTATAAGCTAAATTGTATTTATTGTTACTACATATTAGTATTTTATAAGTATATTATAAATATAATTATATATTTTATTCGTAATTGATTATAATAAGTTAACAATTACACGCCAGATTCAGACCTCTACACAACGTGTTGATGCCATCTCTTCTCAATGAGCAATGACCAAGTTCCATAGTCGAACAATAGTTGGCTGGTTGACATGCACAAGATGAGATTCCTCTTCAGTGGCCCTAGGTCCCCCTGCTGCTGTTCCTCTGGGATGACTGAGGTCTGCAAAAACATGTGACATTGTTTTGGTATCAACAATAATCATAACGCATGAAAGGGAGCATTCATTTCCACCCTATTTGAACGTTATGAATTTATATGGAACTGTTTCAAATCTTGATCGGTATCACAATTATCAATTTATCACTATCGAATATATTTTGTTGGTGAGAGACAATCCCTAGCTAGAAAATTTGAACATTGCAATGTATGATAATAATAATCATCATTATTATATTAATAATTGTATTGATTGTCTAGACAGTTTAATGTGTATCATCTTCAATCATAACGTTTTGATGAGTTCTTCATTCGCCAGGTGGCGTTCACAACTTTTTGGATCCAATCAACGACGCGGATTCATTTTTAAAGTGTCATACTAATAGTAAGGAGAGCGGTGATTGGACGAACGAATGCACGTATTTCAAATAACCTGCTATCAATACCAGACGACCAAGAGAGAGAATTTCACTGAATTATAAGAATATCAACCAATATGGGACCCAAGAAAGGAGAAAAAGACAAAAATCAAAACATCCAAGTTGCTGTTCGGTGCCGGTGAGCTCTTCGTGCCTACTTTCTTGTTTATGAATGTGATCAAGTTCCACATATCGTCAAATTTTGTAAAATTCACTCATTTTAAAATTGTGCACATTTATTTAAATTTAAAATATATATATTTTTTTCATAATTTTGAAAATCAGTTCGCGAAATTGTGCGATGAAATGATTTCGCATTTTCGCGAAATTCACATCAACGATTTAAGTCGAACCTCCTGGATACTTCAATCTGAATCTTATGATGAACTCATTCAGACTACATTCATAATAATTAAATCATGATAATCCTTACTAATTATCTAATACTACTTACTAGTCTACTGTCTAGTACTACAACTAGTATTTGTAGTCATAATTATGATAAATAGATAGCACAGAAAGGATAAATCGGGCGAGGTCTCCGTACCCCTTGGTCTCGCTGTAGTATGTCAGCTATCTTATAGTTATACAGTTATAGAACTTAATACTAATAGTATATCTCTTTCAAGATTTGTCTCAATCGTGACTTGTCAGTTGTGTGAATCTCCGTACATACTAGTAGTTGTAGTACTCTCACTGACTGACTCAGTGAGTGAGTCTGACTCAAATCAGACTTATTATCCTATGATCATCATTATTTTTATAATTATAAATATACAGAGTCCGAGTGGCTTGGGGAACGTCTGTTCTGTCAACTGTTGGGCACTGCAGTGTAACAATTGTTAAGTATTAGTAACTTAGTAGTCTTAAGAGGCATTAGGGTTGCAAGCCAGTGATAACGTTGCCTATTTAGTATTTAAGGTGTTATGTTCTATGATTTACTATGAACTATGATGATGTATGCTCCCTCAGCAGTGTTGAATGTGTGCACTATTACAATATGAATTATGTAAACACAAGACTGCTGCTTGGGAAGCTAATGTACATAGATCATAGCCTTAATTGGCTTAAAAACCAGCAAAGAATAACAAAAATTGTCCTGAGTGAATGAGTAATGCAAATCTAAATGTATTTCTCACTTTCAATTCAGACCTCTGAACTCAACTGAGAAGAAGAATGGATCATACTGTGTGGTTGACCTGAATCCTGAGCGAAGGGAGGTCAATGTCCGTGAGCGTCTTCCGACCTCTGGCACCAAGACCTTCACCTATGACCGGGTCTTTGGCACGCAGTCCAAACAGATTGAAGTCTACGAGAGCATGGTGGTTCCCATTCTGGAGGAGGTCCTTCAAGGCTACAACTGCACCATGTTTGCGTAAGCCACTCAAAAACTATGAATCATCCATGATTACCTGGTATTTTTGTCTCAGATATGGACAGACGGGGACGGGTAAGACTTTCACAATGGAGGGCAATTTCACTGATGACCCCGCCTTCTGCTGGAACACTGACCCCAACATCGGCATCATCCCTCGTTCCATGGGCCATCTCTTCCACAGACTGGATAACATGGTGCGTGGATTATTATTTTAATTTTTTTTTTCTGGGTAATATTAATCTCTGGTGTTTTTTCAGGAAGGTGAATATTCTGTACGCGTGTCGTATCTCGAGATCTACAATGAAGAACTGATGGATTTGTTGGGAGCTGAGGCTGTTGAAAATCCACGCCTAAAGATCTATGAAGACTCCAATCGCAAGGGATCATGCATCATCAATGGCCTGGAGGAGGCGGCCGTTCAGAATTGCGCTGAAGTGTACCGCATTCTACAGCAGGGCTCAATGCGACGCCAAACAGCGTCCACTCTGATGAACGCCCGCTCCAGGTTTGTATCCGCACGTGTGTTTCCCAGTTTTTCACGACTTTTTTTTATCGTTTTCAGTCGTTCGCATTCAGTGTTCATGGTTACTGTTCACATGAAGGAGAATTCCGTTGATGGTGAAGAACTGCTGAAGATTGGGAAACTGAATTTGGTTGGTGGTTTCCATGCTTCATTTGGCATCTGTGCTTATGGATTATGCGCAGGTTGACTTGGCCGGTAGCGAGTGCATCGGTCGCTCGGGGGCGGTGGACCGGAGAGCCAGGGAAGCTGGCAATATCAACCAGTCGCTGCTGACTCTGGGTCGTGTGATCACTGCTCTGGTTGAGCGTGCGTCTCACGTTCCGTACAGAGAGAGCAAGCTGACGCGCCTGCTTCAGGATTCCCTCGGAGGCAGAACAAAGACCTCCATCATTGCTACTGTGTCTCCAGCCTCATGCAACATTGAGGTAACTAAGTCATCATGATGCTCATGCATTTCATCTATTTCTTTTATTGATTGTAAAGTTTATTGTCCACTGGTTTTTCCACTAGAATTTTTTCTCAATTCAAAATGGGTAAAAATATATGTGAAAATTTAGTATTGCTTTATGGATTTGCTGTTCTATTATTTGCTCTGATGTCTTGTTATGTGGGACATTCTTGGATATTGAGAGTTTGAGACCAGAAGATCATAGATGAGATACTTTGTTGTGAGTTCAATACTATTTCACATGATGTACTATATCTAATTATTTTCTTGGGTCCTTTTCATAGTGAAATGTCGAAGGTAAAATTTATAAAATGTGAATATTTTGGCCCTTTGATAGCTTTTTAGATCAACTTTTGAGACTAGTGATGGGTGAATTTGTCCAATGCTTCGAGCAGTCAGTATTCGTTGAAGCTGAATACTGGAGCCGAATATATACTCATTCCATTGCGGCAATACTAATCAATCAAGCTCAATCAAGTAACGCCCCTTCAAGCAGCTGACCAGTTAAGAACAGCTCGTCACATGATTGGTCCAACTCAGCCATGTGCATCGATGTCCTGCCTTTTTGATGGAAGAAATTTACAACAGTGGACCCGGTGATATTCCACTGATAAAAGCCCTAAGACCAAAAGCAAACAACCAATAAAGAAGTTGTGTGGTCATCACTTCTAATTTTTTAAAACAGCTGCCTTCCAAACATTGTTAAATTGTTACTATTTATTTTAAATTTAAAACTTCAATCTTGAAAGTGTGTTCTTAAGAAGTGAGGACAGTGTTAGTCAATTTAAAGCATTGTTTGTTGATTACCACCCAATTGTTTTGCATTAAAGCGTTTAATTACAACGAGTAATGCGGGCTCTAGCACACAGGAGAGTAAACAGAGTGACTTGGAGAGTATGTAGGAGAAAATTTATTTCGATATTCAGATTCGTTGAACTCTTTTTTCATTCAAAGCCGAAGCTTCAGAGATTAGCCAATATTTAAAACACATTTGGCCAGGTTAATTTTTTATTTAGTGTTGTAGAATACGCACGTTTATTTTGTTTAAATTATTAATTTACTTTTTTAATAATTTGTTTGCATTGTAGGAAACAATGAGCACTTTGGATTATGCGTACAGAGCCAAGAACATCACCAACCGACCTGAAGTCAATCAGAAACTGACCAAGAAAACCCTGATGAAGGAATACAACGAGGAGATTGAGCGGCTCAGGCGCGACTTGCAGGCGGCCAGGGACAAGAACGGGGTCTACCTGGCTGAG
This sequence comes from Capitella teleta, assembly GCA_000328365.1. NCBI lineage: Eukaryota > Metazoa > Annelida > Polychaeta > Capitellidae > Capitella > Capitella teleta. Next base: position 191,514 of record KB309137.1, read on the forward strand.
GAGAATTACACGTAAGCGTTTGGCGCATGCATATGACTAAGTTAATCAATTCCCTTGCAGAGCTATGACCACAACAATTGCCCAGCAGACAGATTCAATTAAGGATTTGGAGGAGAGATTTGCTGCTCTGGATGCAGATTATATCAAGGTTGGCTACTTTCAAAGGGTTGTGTACGTGTTGCATAACTTTGTGGCTTTTCCACAGATTTCTACTATGTTCACTATGACCAAAGAAGATTTGGAAGAAAGAACTCGTCAGTTGGAGGAAATGGAGCAGCTGCTCAGAGAGACTGAGTCATCTTTGAGACGGACGAGGAAAGATCGTGACGAGCAGAAGCATTTGGTTGGAAAGCATCTGGAGGCAGAGACACACCTCCTCTCTGAGGCCAAGCAGGTTGGCTTTCTGGCTCTCATCTCTTTATTTTGCTCACACGTTCTTTTTGTAGCTTTTAACAACTGCAGATGAATCCACAAATGATGTCAAGGGTCTCCATGCAAAACTTGACCGCAAACGTGACGTGGAGTCTGTGAATGAGACTGTTCAGCAGACTTTCCAGCAGAGCTTCAAAAACTGCACGGATGCCATGGCTGACGAGATCACTGTTTCAGTGTCACAACAGACAGAGCAAGTCTCATGCATGCAGGAAATGCTTAGTAAGTCTGGGTCAGTTTACTTGCGCTGCTGTACACATGTTTCTCTCACGTCTCTAGGAGAAATGATCGCAAAAAGAAGCGATGAAGCGTCAACCTTGAAGTCATCACTCTCCGAATTCAACACGTCAATGACTGAGCAGCTGGCAGCTGTCAAGAAGCAGATTATAGCGGCTGTTGCTGGCGGTCAAGCGCAGTGCTCTGAATTGACGAGCAGCATCACGGAAGCTAAGGTTTGCTCAATGATTCCGTTGTCGTTTCTGGCTTTTAATTCACGATTAAATAGGACGAAGAATTGTGTCGGCAGTTTTCGTTCCTTGAAGAGACGTTTAAATCCAAGATGGAGGATCTGCAGCACATGACAACAAGCGTCCTTACAGACATTCGAGAATTTAAACCAGTTCTGAAAGCCCAGGTTGGTTCTTGATCATTCAAAGTATCAGAGCTCTAAATATAAATTATTATCTCACTTCAGTTTGATGCCCAATCCAGTAAAGTGAGCGCCATGGAATCTGGCCTGTTGCGGCGTCTTGAAGATCAACAGAGTCTTGTTTCGCAGTACAGCGATGAACTGAGCAGAAACCTCAAGGATCACGAGACACACACGGAACGCAAGATGAAGGAGCATGCGGCAGAGGAGGAGGTCTGTGACCTATCCGCTCATTCCTTTGCATTCCAATCTGGGTTGTTTTTTCAGGCCATTGCCAGTGAAGTGATCGCCTTGCTGCAGAAGATGAGTAAAGTCCGTCAAGGCAATTGTGAGGCTGTAACAGAGGATGTAAGTCAATGAAACAACTCATTCTCTTAACTCATTCTCCTTATTCAGGCTCGACTTGTGCAAGTTAATCAATTGCATTCGACGTTTGTTTCTGGTGCCACAAGGTAAGCAGATATTTGGTCATTGTGACTGGGAGGAACTATTATTATCTGTGTTACAGTAACGTCAGTGATTTGAAGTCTGCTGTTCGCGATGAGAGTGAGCAGTTTGGAGAACTCAGTCGCCAGCAGAGTCAGATTTCACAGGCAAAGATGGCTGACTTTGATCGTCAGTTGGAGGATGTTGTGCAGCAAGAGGCTCAGATTCAAACAGATGCCGCTCGCTTCTCTGAAGAAACCGTCCAGGTGACGTCCTCCCGCCCTTTGCAGAATTTCTCATTTTTTTAACTATATTATTGTTTTGAAGATTCTTGAGAAGAATGCGTCTGCCTCTGTGGAGTTGGTGGCCAAGCATGTCGCGAGTTTAGATGCTTTGAGGGAGACGCATGTTGATATGAATGAGGTGGGTGTTTGTGCATTTTATGTTCTCCTGAAATTAAAAGTTTTGTTTCACAGACTTGTTGTTCCAATCATGAGGAGAAGACGACTGTGCTCAGAGAAACAGTTGACGCCAATAACAGGCATTCAGAGGAAGATGTGCTGTCTCAGGTCACTGCGTTGAGTGACCATGCTGAGAACTTAACCGTGAAGTCAACGCAGCACAAACAGCAATTAGCTGATCGAAACAAAGATGTTGACAATTTCATTTTGCGAGATTTGAAGAAGGATCTACCAACTGGTTTGTAAAACTTTCTTTTTGTTAAACTTTTCTGACGTTTTCCTCGTGAACAGGTACGACCCCACCCCGTCGTGATTTTAAATACCCGGTCAAACTGACAAGGACTGACAGGCATAGCTTGCTGCTCTCCGAGTTCCGAGAGCAGTATGTTTTAGAAGAAGCTCTCAACACCCCCATACCAGAAGATTCACTCTCGGAGGCAAGTTCACTGGTGTAATTTTTTGGTGCTTATTGTCTTAGTTCCTCTCAGAGCGTTCAGCCGACTCAGCTGGATTTGGATGAAGATGTGTGCAACATCTCCTCAGACTCCGCTCTCAGTTCAGCCTCTGGCTTCTCAGTTAAATTTGATTTAGATAAGGTTTGTTACCTTTCAACTTTTGTCTATTCATCAACAAAGATAAAGAGGTAGCAAATTTTATTGTTGGGAATCGTGTCTCTTCATCATCATAATTCTTCCCCTGATTATTGGACACACAACGCAATCTGAGGGGAGCGTACAAGCGTGTCATGAAATGGCAGCCAGCGTAATCAACCTCAATAATTAATGTTGAAAATGAATTAATGTTGGCACTCCGCTTTCATTCACCTTTTGATGAATCTTAATTCTTTTGCAATTTGATACCAAGGATAACAAGGAGAACAGAGAGGATCGAAAGATGAGGCCTCCGAGCAAAGTTCCTCAGAAGCAGAGCAAAGCCGCCGCTCCAGGCGGAAACTCACGTCAGCCACTGAGGAGTCGATCGCCCACGCCACAGCGCAACGCCACGCGGGCAAAGACGGGCTCCATCCCTCGCAAGGGCACAGAGTCCAAAATCAGCCGCCCTGCTGTGAAATCCTAATCAGTGGACGTTTTATTCTGTGTGAATGTGAACCTTTGAGTGTGTTCAGAAAATGGGTTTTAAGAGCTCTGTTGGTGATTAATATTTTAATTTTTAAGCCTTCTCACTCTCCCCTTATGATTTTTGATTAATTTCTACTAATTATTGCCTGCTTTATCCATGTGTATGTAATAATATTCTGCTACCTGTCTTTAAAAATTGCTGAGATGTGAGATGAAATAAATCTGCATTGTTGTTTTATGCATCAGCTTTACTCCACACTGTTTTGACTTAAACCGTTTATTCGGTTCGGTTTATTTCCGTGACTTTATTGTTTCACAATCTACAATCGGTATTCAGTACGATGAACAGAACTAAAGTTACAGAAAAATAATATATGGTCCAACATGGATGTACAGTCACCCCTCGTAATCTGAACACCCTTTATTTTACAAATTTTGTACGAATAGCGGGGGGTTCAGTTTGGTAAACAGCAACAATAGATGTCATTACCGCCCTTCCTTCCTCTTCCGTTCGGCAAAGGGTTCTATGAGACACACTGAATGAAATGAGTAGTTTGTCTCACAGTCGCTCTATGTGTGGTAGATGACAGTTCAATCACCTTGCAGCCAGGGGATACTGCATCAGAATATTATTATATATGTAATAAGAATGATTACCTTTGAGCACATTGGCGCAGTGAGCGGGAAAGAAAGAGTAATTAAAGTGCAGAAAGGAAGAATATAATGGATCTGCATCGATGCTTTCATGCTGCATTGAAATCGATGCAGTTAAATCTTAATGCTGTTAGTCCTAGCCCTACCCCCAATGTTGATTCTTCAATATTAAATTTTCATTAATCAAAACAGGCAATCAGCTGACACAATAAATTCTCAAAATAAATTCGACAAAACTTCTTGTGACTATTAACAGAGGAAAGTCGGAAGTGAATCATGAAACTGACAAGTGAGTTGAATCCATGCCAAAATAGCATTCTATACAATGCAGAGTTGAGGGGGGTCTGAGTGACTTCTGTGCTGATTCGGGAATTTATTCACTCGCTCTTTTGATTGCACAATCACTTTGATCTTCTAATTAGTTGGTTGTCGCAGCATTTGTCATTTGTGGCTAGTATTTTTAAGGCACACAATTTTGAATGGATTGATCACTTGTTCAAATGACTGCAGCTACACACAGGAGATTGGAGTCTGCCACCTTAAATAAACGATGAATGTTTAATTGGCTCAAGTTGAGAGACACGTACGACGGGCTCAATATGACACCGTGTTATCTTAAACGACACCTTCTTTAATGAAGTCCTGTATGCGCCCCCATCAAGGATCTTAGATAACAGAGGCATGGCTTTACTCCACGCTATGCTCGCTGAGAGTTGAGGCGCCTTCTTGTTATCTAATCTCCTTGGCCCCCCATATTATTTGAATGATTGAACAGTTGAGGGTTAATTGATAACAAAGACGGTGCTTTCTTCAGTGTCCACTGACAATTTGTTTTTGTTGACTTATAACATCGGCGGCGGCGCTCCTTTGATGTTAGTGTTAATAGGGGACAAAATGATTTTGATGTTTGGGGAGTCGGCGCCACAATGTTTATCACGGCTGTCTGTGTATGCTTTAATGTTACATAATCAATGGAACAACATCATTTTTGTATTCGAATTTTTCGTTCACAGTACGGACTGCGAGGGTTCGGAATAAGGGTCACATAGGCATGGAGAATGGGTGCGTCGTGGGCCAGACTGTTCTGATAGCGAGGGAATTCGGATTGCTGGAGGGCGACACTATTGAGCCAAAGAACAATAACAATCATGACATACTAACAGACAGGGGTCACAATAGTGACCTTGGACTTTGGTAATGGTACTGGTGATAGTAATAGTAGTGTCATGCGCCGTGCGCATCCAATAAGATCAGTCAGGAGTCCGTTATGATGGAACAGTATATAGGTTCGTAAAGAACTCCAGGGAAGAGGTCTGTGCATGCTTTATAATTGAGATCATAATCACATGTTTCCTGTCATCTTTTATGATATCATGAAATAGAAAACCAAGCTGAATAAAGTGAGAAAAGTCTGCTAAAATCCGAAAGTGGACAATCACCTCATAATTCCAGTCAAGTCCTGTTGTGCAAAATAATTAACAATACATGTACATTCAAAATCGTCATGTTATAGGTCATTTTACAAACGCTATTGATCACAGTATCCAAATAAATTATGAGCTCTACTTGTCTTACGCAAAGTATACCTTTCAAAATAGTGCAACACATAAATTTTCGGGATAATGCACCGCTGCAGTCTCAATGACGTAGACCATATTTATACTTTCCATGTGCAGGAAATTGTACATTGTCAGTAGTTCCTGATCACGGAATTGAGTCCCGACATCCCACATGCAGCCAATGAAGACCGACCGCGAATTGAGTCCGACGCGCAATCGGCGCCATGCAACGACGAAAAGTTGTGAACAAGCTCACGTTAATCCAAGTGCATTAAAAGTTTAAAACATAACATGAATCATTATGACTATGAATTTTTATGATTATAAAATTAATCATGATAGCATTGTATCACTTGTCACTGTATTGCGCATCGAAATAATGTTCGCGTGGCTAATCCCCATCATGACAAGCTCTCAGACCAAAATGCTATGCATACAAGTTGAGTGTGAGAAATCATAGCGTCATTGTGGAAAGCCCATTGGCATGGCTTATAATAATAATAGACTAACAATGCCAGTATAAAGGGTGTGCGGTCGACGTGTTGACACTTCTTGGAAGCCATGACTGTTTCCTTCTACCCTCAGTTGAGTCCGCAGATCCTCGAATTGCATGAATGCCCGTCTGCAAACGTTGTCGCCAATCCCTCCATTGGATGCCACGTGAATGTTGAGGTGTCCTTGCAGTCTTGTTTGCTGTCATCGAGTCCTCGACCCCAGCGCAAATAAAGAAAGTGACCTTTCAGTACTTCACCTCATCCGTGAGAGAGAAAATTGCAAACTGCGACCATAAAATACAAGAATATTGCGATATGAAGAGATGTCGATTTGAGGACTTCAATCACTTATAACTCTTGCACTTTATCATTACCAATAAACATGCGGCAACTTTACGTGATGAAGTACAGGGTTCAGTTCGAGTACCTCCAGAAGTGTCCAAATTTATGGTTTCGCTCTAGATTTTAATCGTCAATCAGGTGAATTAGCACAACTGAGTTAGTTGGGGAGGCGCTGGCATATATTCAGCCTGGGTGCAGTCGGTGTATTTTGTACCTGTCAGTACGCTATGGAAGGCCGAAGATGATTGATTCGAATGATAGCACTACATGTTCATCACAACGTCTTTCCTTTCGCGCAATTTTCAATACAACATGTAATCCTATATCAAGGGTAACATTAAAAAAATCCACGACAAATTAATGTTCACAAAAATCCACCGAATAAAAAGCGGAATATTTATATAATTATCGGCGTGTTCTTCATTTCACGAATCGCTGCACTTACTTACAAGCTCGACAAATAAAAAAGAACGGCGGAATTTAATTGTATATATAAGTGTGACGTTCCATTCTCGGTGGTCGTGAAGGTCAGCACACTCGTAGCGAATGTCCTAAAAGCGAAGGCCTAAGTACATAATTACTATAGGCCTATGTACATAATTACTTAATTTATTATATGCCAAGTTTTGTCATAAGTAAACATTTCACAATGTTCCATAGTTCCATACACATGTACTAGCTACTTATAAGTTATAACAGAGAAAGTTGATAAATAATAAGTGTTACGTGTGATCCGCTAATTCATCTCATATCCGTACGCGACGTATCGATATTTGTCTTGAAATTACTAACCATCCCCTTATTACTATAGTATATACTTGTCACAGGTATGAGCCTTGAGAGTACTGTGGTCGCGGTTAGCAGGAAAACGCCCTCGCGCCGGGCCAGGAAATCCCGCGTCTGGGGATTCCCCTCTGATCACAACGACAGAGCCACGCTTCGCTCGCCTTTCGTCAGTCGTTCATTTACCTCCATAATTTACCAATCGCACAGTGTGGGGTGACTGCGGGCAGTGTTAAGTTGGCAAAAGCTATGTAAGGAATAGCGACAGTGAGGAAAAACCTTCCGAAAAACTCACATAATATGACCCCCCCCCCTCATGATCACAATGCTGTCCTATCAGGCGCATCGGCTGTGAAGCGTCGCCCCCACCCCCTCGCTACCCACTCGCTTTAAGCGAGGTGCGCTTTAATAAAACCATGCACTACTTCGAATGCCGGAGATATGACGAAGCCGTGTATAAACATTCTTCTGCAGATAGTTCAAATTTGTGCTGATGCTGATAACATAGTGTGCTGCAAGACTGCAACTGAAGCTCGTTTGACCTCACATGGATATTGAGCTGTGGATATTCCAAGCATTCACACAGGATTACAGGTGAAACGAACGCTTTGGTGGAAAACCGTTGAAGCAGCTGACCGCCGCTTCGGAGTGCAGGCCCCCATAGCGCTGACCTAGTTCTGTGTACCTGTACATGACATGGTTGACGCTGTTGGTATCTCAGTGAAAGACGAGGTGGTCGAGTATGCTGATGGCCTCGGCGAACTTCAGCAGGAGTGTTCTGTCGCGATCGGCAGCTGAGTCGCCGGCGGAGGGAAAGGGATCGGAAAGCAAGAAGAAAATGGGATTCGGTTCCAAGATCCGAGTCCCGTTGCTGGGGAAGTCGAAAAAAGTGAAGAAGGTCGGGAAATTGACAGAGGAGAATCTCATGCGTCACACAGTCGACCTGCATTCACCTCTCGAACACCGCGCGATGCTCCAGCAGCACATAGACAGGCACAACGATTTCCTGCTCCAGAACCAGTTCCAGAATCCTCCCCCCATTCTGCAGCAGTACGACGATGATGACGCCGTGACCCCTCTGACCCGTGAACTACCTGTCGATGTACCGAAACCGCATGCAACTCACAATGGGACATCTCCATATGTGAACACCACGAAAACACCGGATAAACCGACACCTGTGATAGCCATACCCCCGCGTCCCACTGACCACGGTGCCCCGAGGGACGGCAGGAAGAAGCGACCCAGCCCCCCTCCCCCTCCCCCCTCCACCGTGGAAGCAGTGGGCACTCCCACTCGGACACCGACCTCCTCTCGGAATAACTGTGACTCGATTGCAGCGGATTTATCATCAGTGTGTGTGAGCAAAAAGTCTTTTAGTCGAGAGAACTCTCTCAATTGCGGCTTAGATAAGTCTGAAGACGATAAGAACAGTAGCGGAGACCTACTCAGTGAGGAGGACGGCTTCCACCGATCACTCGATCACTTCAAACCGAAGCGCCAGTCGAGTTTCCGCCGCATCTTGCTCGAAGGCATGTCCAGGGCGTCCTCCATGTCGCTGGACAAACTGGAAGCAGCGGACGATTCAACTGGCTTCCAGAAGCCAAACTTCACCCAAGGAAGCCAGTCGTTTTTAAATAATGCATTTGACTCAAGTCCGGATACCTCCGCGTTTAAGGAAATCCGGAATGTGATTGGGACTCCACCAACCGAAGGACCGAACACTCCAGAAGACGACTTGAAGAGTCCACCGTTCGGACGAGAAAGGGCGTCCAGTGCTCCCAACCTCCCTGGCAACATCCAGAAGCTCCTGGCATCCAGCCCACAGAGACCCAATCTGCAAAATCCGAGCATAGCATCAACCAGATGCCTCCTGATTTTGGGAATTTGAAGAAGGCTCCTGGATTGAACCCCATCGCTGAGGAGAGGGAAAATGTCGCCCCAAAGACGAAGAAGAAGAGGAGGACTGAACGATGTCTGTCCGTCGACGCTTCTTCTCGAAACAAAGCGAAAAAGGCCAAAAAGAAAGCTCTAGGTTCTGAGCAGATCGACAACCAGCAGAGGTCACAGAGTCTGGACAATCTGGCGGGAGGAGAGGAGGTTGCTGCTGACCCCGCGAGTAGGACGACATCGTCGAATGGCGAGAAGGGCAAGGAGGGTTCGAAAAAGAGCAAACGAGGCAGGAAGAAGTCCAAGCCAACACCGTGAGTACTGATTGAGTACCCTTCACATGATCGCACTGTACATAAAGCTATGCTACATCCGTACGTGTAACATTGCGGTATGTTCTTGTGCATTTCTCCTAAATCCTAATCATTGCAACTTGGCTACTTGGGCACAGCTATGTACAACTCAAAATTTAACTACATGCATATTATTGGCGTTCGTAGACCAGTGGTTCTACCGCATCTAAGTCTGCATAATAATGTTAGATATTATTGAATGACCTTCTTTCTATTGATCTCTCTGAAAACTCTGAATTACGTAACGGATCATAATTCTGCCGTCCAATAACCTGATTTAATGTTTCCCCTCAATTTAAAGTTCAATCCCCATCATAAACATTCATGTGACCCATTTAAACACTTTGTTTTCATTTGAAATTCTGCATTTAAGGACGAAAAGAAGTTCAATCCGAGTAGCACAGTACCACCATAGATGGTACCACTGACTTAGTGGCATGCATTTGAACACAAATATTGAAATATGCATGTCCCATGAATATGCAAATCTGATGATGGCACAGGGTGGATGTGAGATCTCTTTTATCCTTTGACAATATTGTTCTTATTGATCCTTCGTTGAACTTGATCTCCAATTGCTGACGTGGTGCGATATCATTCTCAGAAAGAAATTCATATTTTTCTTCCATTGCAAAGTTTCCCTAATTTATGCTCAATCATACACCTACCGTACTAACACCTGCGTATTTGGACCCATTGGACGTACATGTTATCAATTTATCAAAAGTGTTAAAGTAGAGACTACAAAATATATGAAAATCGGATGATTACAATCTGGTGATTCTGAAGTTCCCATCCTGATGAACGAACCCAAGGTTAACTTTAAAGGAATCGAGTGAATGTTGGTGATGTGCCTGGATGTTCTGCTATTCATCACCAAGATGCGGGTTCATAGAAAGTGATCTAATCACCTGTTTTAGATCATAGATATTAGTCCAGCAATTGTGCCAACGCTGGAGGGTACACTGTATACGATTGCTACTTTATGTTATAAATATGTTGATGTGTGCTTCGTGCCGATGCATGCGACGTATTCTGTGGATTAGCAATGAATGCCTCGGACGTAAACGCTCGATTTGAATCTGCAATTGAAGGAGATACGAAAATTGCCGGCTCGGGAGTGAAAGGTATTGAAATTCAACTCCGTATTTCCGTGGTGATGTAATTTGTTTTGCTGGACGGTCAAGTTTCTGTGTCTCTAAAGGCCAATGTTGACCCAGAGGCTCACTAGTGAAATTGTTGGGGAGTGTGAGGTAATGTTGTGTACAAGTGCACTGCGTGGGGAGTATATACATGGATGAGCATTTTACCATTCTGTCATTCTAATTTGTATACACTTATCATGAATTATGTCATAATTATGTGTGATCACTGATGCATCTCTGTTTTAAGTGTTTTTTTTTTTTTGTATTCTGTAGAGTCACTAAAATTTATAATACCTGCGTCGATTTACAACAATCATCAGAATTTCCATGTGATGATTTCTGATTCAGAGCACGTGAACCACGGCTCATTGATCCCGTTGTCTGTGTGTGTGTGATTTACCTGCATCATGACTGTGAGCGCGCACTGCCTGACCCCTGCAATGCCTCGGCTTAGTTGTGACCAATAACATGCTGACAGAAATTGGTACAAATGGATGACATATCGTCCTCCGGGTGTTACGTCATCAGGGTGTACAACTGTACACAACATGTAAATGCTGCCATACAGGTAAATTTGTGACACCTTTGTAAGCAATTGATTGATCAGAGCGTTGCTTATTTTTGTCGAAGCATCGATCGTTATAACCAGAGCTCAGACTCCATGCTGCCTTGAACCAGCTTTCCTTTCTTGCCCTGGCATCCAACATCTATATGCTATATAGGGCTCCAGGGTAATTATTATCCAATACCCGACCCGTGCATTCAAATTACCAAACTAGGACATGTGTGGTGTATTCATGGTTTTTCATTAAGCTTTTCTTTATCAACCTTGACAGACAGAATGCTTCTTTTAATGAACCCTCGCGTGGGTTTGCCTTAATTCTTGCGTACTGTCATGATTGCCTGCATACCTGAATAAGGACCCTGACCCGAAAAGAATTTCACAGTTTTATGATATGTTCATAGTTTTAGCACTCTTTTACTTCTGATAAAACGAGTTCTGATAATTTTGGATTGTGAGTGCTTTAGATTAGGGAGTCCATATACTATTAGATAGTATATATAGTGAGTTTATTCACTAAAATGTTTCCATGTATGGGACGGCTTCGACTTCGAGTGATAGACAAATTCAAATCATGAATGTTATCTCGCGCAGTCTGCTTGTACTTATACTATCGGTATATGTTACTAGCATGATGTAATAGTGATTATCATATATGATCATCTCTGGCATCAGAGATCTGCTTTGAAGCGCTGTTGATAAATTTAGATAAGAAATAACGGATTTATTGGCCTAACCCGAGTGCCCCCTCCCCCTCTCCCCAGTCAGCAACTGAGCAAAACTACCCAACGGATATTATATAATCCTATTAGGACGATGGTAAATTTATGAATGTTTGTTCGTGATATTAGTTATTTCATGGATTAAGTAATTCAGATATTATCCTTTAGTACTACTGCGTTTTCATTTATTAGTTTAATTGTATCTTCTTTGCGTTGACAGCATGCCATTACGCAACTGAGTTGATTGTATTGTTTTACCCTGTTACCATGGTTACCTAGGACTTTCACCGTTATATCCTTAGTGTACATCAACTTTGGAAAGGATTTTCTTGCGTTGCCAACTTGCTAATCACGCTAATTAAATAAATTTATTTGTTTCGGTCTCGATGTTTCATCCGATGAAGCAGAATGATGTTATATACTTGCCATTCAATGTACAGTGTGTGGTATGAGCTGATTACGTAATGACACCAAATGCCTTAAAAGATCACCTGAATCTAATTCTACCTACATGCAGATTGCAGGTGAAGACACAGCCATTATGCTCTCTTGTCAGACGACATAAAATATCCCAGTTTTTACCACTTTTGGCACATTCTGCGCAGTGTTGCGTTTGATGTATATCCCGTGGCGCAATCTTACGTATGGTGGTGCGATATATATATATATAACGTATAATACTTTATGCATGTATAATAAATTGGTCCCTAAAGCAGCTTTTGAAAAGAATTCCCTTAAAAAGCCTGCATGATGCCGCCGCGTGTGCCTGCCGTTCCATCATTTGTCATCGCCGCCGAACGTGTTTCGGATGCTTTCCAATGTCACGGCGTCTCTGTGACCTCGTTTAGGGCGTCTCTGTGACCTAATTCATGGCGTCTCTGTGACCTAATTCAGACCAAATAAAGTAGATGAAGAGAAGGGGGTTAAAGCCGTTTTCTGTTGTAATAATTCTCCTTAGACATCAGTTAAATACCATTTATTTTCACTTGTAGCATTCACAAACAAAAAGCGATTTACAGTTACATTTACGTAAACATGTTCCGGTATATGGATTGGTTGAAAGAATCAAGAAATGTCATTGAATTGCACGGATTAGGATTAAATTTCCAGTTGGCATTAGCCTAGTCAGGAAGTCGGTCTGCCACTCTGCCTACTATAGGATGATTGACATTTTGTGTACTATGTAAAATGCTGCTATTTTTGCTCTTATCTGATTATGAACTACTGTGAGTACATGTTCATATTCATTTGGCTTCAGGGAGTGTCCTGTGTCCATATTCGAACCAAGGTCCTCCACGATTCTAGTCATTTACAGGATGATAAGAGTACTTCAAGTCCCTAAATACTTTACGTGACATACATATTAGTGATATTACTATCAATTATTGATAGCATATTATGTAATGCTGCGAGTGACTGATGTCCAGACGATATTATTGGATAATGTTGTCGGTGCTAAAACGTGTACACATCTTTTGTACATTGCAATCAATGTACTATTATGAAGCAGGATATGCCCTAGCTCCCCAAGGGTAGCGGAGCAGTTCCTACACACACCACTACGCTACGGCTTGGGGAACTAGATATGCCCTAGACTTTGAAGCCCATATTATTCTGAATATTCCTGTGCTAGGCTTCTGGGGATCGAAATTTGATGCTTGATTTGATATTTGACACTTGAAGTTATCTATTGTACGATTATGTTCTTGTTGCTCTTGAGTTCTCTCAACCAGTATCGCTCAATTCCTAAATAGAAATAAAAAGTTGAAGACTCTACTCTTCCAGTGTGGAAGGACCAAGAAGTGAACTAAATGCTTGTGATTTTCCTTCTTTTTATCCTCTTAAGGCTCTTTTACACGTATGCAAAATAGAAAATACATGTATAGGCCTTACTCAAGATTACAAAAATATAGGCCTATGTACCATGAGTGGTATATTAATTATCATGGCTAATACCATGATGCAACGAAGAAGTTAAATTCAAGTATATAATTATTATAAGGGTAGGTAGGGACTGATGGAAATACTTATACTAGTAGGTGGTGTTGTTGCTAAGTATACGATGAGTCAGAGGTCAACATCCGCACAGTACCAAACATGACCTTCCCGAGCCATGCCTCAATAACCAATTGTGAGTTTGGAGTTTTACCACCTTGAACTGCATTTCAGTATTGTTTACTTTATCCATGTGTGGCACTCACTTTCTACTATTCATGAATAGATGCATGGATTCTTCAGTCGTTGCTTTCTAGTACCAAGTACTCTCGGTTCAGTTGTTCTGAATATGAAACGTTATGATTTTATGCTGAGGATCGTCCTTTTACTGAATGATAACGCACCTATATAAAGTGCGTTATGTTTTATGATTTTAAATGATCTCTCTATGTATTATGTGTCCGGAATGTACGGATTCTTAAGTTATTTTTACGGTTGAGAATCTAAATAAGCTAGTTTTATGCGTTAAACTGTGACAGATGTCTATCGAGATCCCGCCATCACTTAACAGTGACGTAATATTATAATTACAGATACTAAACATACATAAACAAAAGCTTCAGCGGGCGCATTGTCTCTCGCGACTGAGTGAAGTAATGTTACATTCGCTGATTCCGACTTTCGTTTGTGAAAATTTGGCTCTTCGCCAGATAGAGAAAAATATCCAGCTGAATAGTAGGCCTAAATACGCTGACATGACATATTTTACACCACTCACTTCTTGACAAAGAACAGCATCCGTCATCTTGAGTGCATCGTCATGTATTTTCGGCTATGTTGTTTATATGCTGATGCAAATAATTGCGATATCAAGTTGTATATTCACATATCTGTTACGTGTCTCAGTTTCCTCTTGCGAATATGTCATCTTTATTTCCTGTGAGAATTAATTGATGTCTTTCAATCACTTTCTTGCTTTCGGGTAGATAAGTTTGTTAATGAATAGTGGTGCACACACGTTTTGTTAATTAAGAATATAATATTCCATGTATTATTAGTTTGATTATTTATATGATTACGCTGCTACATTGTAAAAAGAAAAAAAAAGAAAATATATAATACTCTATACACGTGTTTCTATGACATCATGTTATTGTCATTGCACGTATAAATCGCTAAAATAATGTTTGATTAGAAGCCTTGTGGACTTGTTTCGTCAGAATAGGTGTTTAAATCTGCTGGAAATCCCAACTCATAACCGCCCTGCTTCTACTTTCACTACTTTAAAAGTTGCCGACATATTGCATAATCAAGCGTTGATTAGTCCAGATTTCGCGCTCCTTATCCACCGTTATCAAAGAGGCAAATGTTTCGTTCGGAACTCCTCTCTCCTTGTTTGGTGCTGTGGCGTATTTGACACAGTTAATCAAGTTCCGGGGCATCAGTGTGACACTCACCTTCGCCCTCATCGAGTATGGCCAATGCTCTCTCAATCTGCGACAGTAACGCCATTCAATATCACGCTTTATTCAGCATTTGTATGTCATTGATACTTATTAAGTATCTAATTTAAATAACATACTTTCGGCTAGGTATATATTTAATTAATTCGTTCGTTATAGAATCTTATTTGGTAAATCTATTTAAAGTATTCCTGCAGCAACGAAGCAATGTTAAAAGCGCGGAAACAGACCCTGATGTATTATTCATAAGTATGCCCATATTTGAGAGATAATATATTTAGACTCCGCCCACATTCATAGTCGATGCATCTGGGTCACAATTTCGTCTCCAAGAGTTCAGCTGCAAGCGAATGACAGACCTCCGCACTTCAGATCGCGAAACAACTCGATTGTCATACTAGTATTTTTGCTTTAACCATGTAATTTTCCCAGCAACACTTTCGTTAACTGTTCAATTGTCTTCGCTTCACGGCATAACAGCGGACCCACTCGCTTGTCAGGTTAGTTCAATGGCTATAAAGCGCTGACTCTCATTGTAACATTCATTCACGTGCTTACACCTGAAGGCCGGAGACCACTCTCGCTCCTCGTTCTAAACATTGATTGATGATCCAGTGACCGTGGTGGTGTCATTATGTACAATTTTTATTGATCGGATTGTCAACTTGTGGATACACATCTCTGTTCTGTCTTCGACTTGGATTTTATTTGCGTGACCACTACTCAGCAAGTCTTGCTGAGTGTCTCACTGTCTGCTGCACTCAGACTATGGGAGTTTATTCAACGCATAGTTTCAGGTACGCTCATTAGACAGCTCAGCTGATCTTTCAAAATCGACCATTTCATTTCGCATTTCGCATTTGGTGTTTCCTAGTGTTTAAACAGGTAACACCACCATCAATTTGTTCCAACTTTTTACCACCTACGTATTACATAACACCTCTGATTTCGAATCGCGCTATTCTGACATCTGTGCGTGCACGCGACGCAACGTAAACGACGTCCAAATGCGAGCTCATAAATATTCATGAGCTCATTGTGTCATCACGGGTGGTATGGGAACTTATTCTCTCACAGCGACAGCATAGGTTTTTGCATGCTGAGAGATCTGCGTGACAGCAGTCCACTCTACATTTGGTCGTATATGGATGCGTCTATCGAAAATGAGAGTAGGATGAACACGGATATAGTGGGGCCTATCTTCTGGTGATCTTAACCATACAGATTTGAACCTGGTGTAAGCAATGACGAAAGAGAAAGACAGTCCGTGTTGGCGATCAGAGCTGCCCCGGAGTGCAGAGTCGGAACGAGGCATGCAGCAACAATATGGTCAAATATGTGGAAATCATCGAAAGGTTTTGAAAAATTCGCTAACCAAGGACGCTGTTTAGTTTTATTTTGACGAAAAAGAAAAGTGTCTTGATAGAATTATAGAACGTAGTATAATCCAGTGACATATTCAAACTGTTTTGCTTTTTCATGGTTTCGAGTTGCTCAGCGCTGAGCGACGACTGCGCACTGTGAGGTGGCCTTATTAATGCGATATTTCTGGGAATATATGACACAAAATGACCCGGTAAAAGGCCTGAAATACATAACAGGCTTCCCCAACTAAACCCTGGATTTTTCGGGATTTAGCCCGCGCTTTCAACGGGCATATCGTCCACCGATGACGCGCTCGCTAAATGGAAACTCCTCCGCGATAATGTTTGGAGCGCCCTGTACACACTTTTCACCGCAAGAACTTTTTTTCACACGGAATATTTATTTGTATTGTTGTGTAGATCCTCGTTATGCTTAGCATGTATCATGGTAACGCCAGCCCTTCAAATGCCATGTCACATTGCATGCATTTGTAAACTTGTTAAAATACTCTGCACGAGTAGATTCTCCTAACGTATCCATTCCTGTTTAAAGTGGCATTCATTTTCCGCCTGAACCATTATACCTGTGCAGTGAGCCTGCATGTCGATAGTTTACCCTCTGGTGTGTTTGCCTGTTGACCTTTAAGAACTCGTTCTGAGCCAACAACGTGTTGAAACTGGCATTCTTCTCTCGGCGGTCAGTGCTTCCATTCGACGAGCAGATCCTTCGCTAAGTTCGCTTTCTTTCTTGAGACTTTTACGACCTGTGTTGTGACGGCGCTTGTGAATACATGTAATAATCCGATTATGCATTCTTCGTGATGATGTATTTTGTAATGATCTCAGCATTGTCAGTTGCCACTTCAGCTAACTTTAATTAGAAGGATGTTTTTTTTTTTTTTTTTTTTTTTTTTTTTTTCAGGCTTGTTCTGAAACCAGATAATCTTGTAATGTATCGACTTGTTCGACAAGCAGGTTCCATTTTTAGCTCACCGCATGCATATCAAGTGAACTGAATCCATAACTTAATTAATTAATTAATAAATTGAGGAAGTATAGTTACATTTATCGGTACGACCTCTTCACATGATTCGCGGCGTATATCTCAATGTTAACGTAATTACGTAATCTTGTTCCAGATCCGCTGCCCCGTCTTCAAATGCTGTTCCTGCTCAGCGAGTGACCACCTTTGGCGTTGAGGTCGATGAGCGCCGGTCGAGCCCCGTGGCGCCCGTCCAGTCTGCACCCCCTGCCCCCGTCAACCCAGCCCCCGCAACCACGGCGGTGCTGGCCAGCGCACCCAAGTTCCTGCGGCCGGAGAACCTGATCGAGAGGGATCTCCGGCTTCTGCAGGACTACGACCGACCGATGATGCTGGCCAAGGCGACGCGGGCCATCCAGGACCACGTGAGGGATGTGAAGACCAACTGCTGCACCCAGAACAAGAAGGAAGCGCCGCCCAGGCACACCCCCGACAAGAACCACAACGGACATGTGTTGGTGCCTCCCACTAAACCAATCAACCCTCATGTCCGGGGGAGCACCCCGATCCGTGCTTCTGAGAATAATCATTACATCATTGATATGACCTCCGGTACGACGTACCTCAAAGGGAAGCTGCTGGGAAAGGTGCGTACAACATCATCCATGTTAATCTGTGCATCATCAATGAGTAGGCTGAACTTCGCTTTGTGGTTATATGACCTCTGCATGAAACCCTTATCGACCTACTGTATATGATAATCAGTATACAGCCAGCATTCAAGGTGTAGAACCGAGTGCATGTTATGTGCACATGCAGCATTCGGTTATGTAACCGATGCACGTGCTGTCATCCTCTGCTGAACATGCATCCGCTCCCTTTGTGCTACTCGTCTGGCGCCATCTGTTGCCCTTATCGCTCGCTAACCACGCTTCTTAATTAACCGCTCTTAATTAAACTCTCAGCAATCATTATGGCAGCAATTTAGGTGCAATTGTCTCCTTAAAGAACTATGCCCGCTATGCTGTTTGGCTCAATCATGCCCTTGGCCTAGAGGTCTTCGTGGAGCGGAATTCGCCCTCCTCTCTCGAGTTCACTTTACCAATATTTGCCGATTGAGGTCACCATGTTGACCCCCGACCTTTGTGTGGCGTAGTCCTCGGATGCCCTTCTTGTCACGGTCATCTTTTACATTTTGAGTACCGGTACTGAATACAGTATTCTGAGTGAATGATTGACAGTCAACCTGCTGCATGCACTGATAGCCACAGGTGTTCGATATTTAATTAAGTACCATTGATTGATTTCTCACCCGGCCTCTTCTTCATATTCATGTCCTCAATTTCTCACCGCTTCCCTTCTTTCTTTCCATCCAGGGAGGGTTCGCCAAATGCTACGAAATGACCGACATCAAAAGCAATGTTTCTTACGCGGGAAAAATCATCTCGAAAAACCGTCTGAACAAACCACATCAAAAGGAGAAGGTGAGCATCGCACGCGAGATTTCATTACGTTAATGCTCCATATGAGGGTATTGAGGGAGCATCCCTCCAGGCTCCTCATGCCCCCTTTTAGTTTTTACCTCATACCCCCTCTCCCAGCTGTTTCCCTCATCGGTTTATATCTTAGGTGCTCAATGCAAAATCTGTGGTTTTATTAATTGTATGTTTAAAAACTAGCTCATTTTTACCTGGTAATATTTAATTGAGCATTAGTCATTGAACGTTTTGCACTGTAAATGCTGAGCAATATTCTCACAACCTGTTGAATGGGTCTGGTATCGATTTCACTCTGATCAGCAGTAATGCCATTGATGTTTTGGATTTTTCGCTTCATCTAAAACGTAACTGTTCCTTTTTTTAATTCAGATACTTCGCGAAATCGAGCTGCATCGCAGTCTGCGGAATGCCCATGTCGTCGCTTTCCATAGCTACTTCGAAGATGATGACAATGTTTATATTATACTGGAAGTCTGCAGAAAGAAGGTTGGTCATCGCCTCGATATTCACTTTGATAAACCATCAGGATTTGCAAGTGGGCTTATTCCAGACCACCCTTGCAGTCGAAATCTTTGTTCGTTTTCACTTCATAGATGTGTGTGGTTTTGTCTGAGTTAAAGAAATGATTTCCTCGCTTTGATCTTTGTTAATCTTCAAGCGTTCTTCAGAGAAAGCAAATTCCCTGCACTTTTATCTTTTTCTCTTCGTGCGGTTGCATTCCTTTTCGTGGCGAATTATTCCGATCATTTGGAGTCATTACGCAAGAGGAAATTCTACCGGCCTTTCATTCGCTTACGTCATATGTGGCGGTCTTCTCGTCTGTGTTGTAACAGGTCTCTTGTATATGGATGTCCCGATTTTGCCTAAAAATAGAATCCAAGTGCTACTCTTTGGTTGGCAGCATTTCCTTCTGGGGTGAATGACTCTTGCGTGTTCCTTGCTTAGACTCAGTACTCCTCGTGGTGTGAATTGCATGTGCTTGGAGGTCAAACCACAATCGTGAATTATGTGTTTGTGATCAGCTATTTGCATTGAGCATCTCTTCAATGCGGCGTCTTCATTGCTTCTACTGCCCTCCACTGCCCTCCGACCTGCACCCGATGACCCCGACATTTTACCCTTTTTGCTCAGCCACCGTAATATTACGCAATCATTAGTTAATTATTCCAATTTGTCTCAAACGATTCCATGTTTTCTCTTTTACCTCTAAACATCCTTTGTTCTCATGGTTTTTCAATTGGTGTGAATTGTGAAATTCGCGCTGAACTTGAAACGCTTCGTCGCCTTTCTTGGCTGATTTCAGCGGTGATGAAAAAGCAGTTTAGCGTGAAAGGGTTGACGACCATGTCACAACGACCTGGCTGCACATTGTGAGGGTCTCCGTTGTATGCCAAAAGTATGACCTCCAGAATAGGGCAGATTTTATTTTATTGATGATGCGAATTTTGACGCCCGTTTTTGTTTTGGTAGCGTGCTTATCATCCTCATTGATAAGGCATGCACTCGTTCACCTTATGCAGTGCTTATCGTGCGTGATATCAGTATGTCAAATTGGAGGGATTATTTGCGTCATCATCGGGAGTGCTGCTCTCCTGAATTTACAACCCTCTTATGTAATATGTGCACGCTGATTGTACAGATGCAATTAGTGCTATCTGCAAATTGATCAATTCAATATTTTATGCACTTCAACATTTTGTGCGAAGCACCTGATAACTCATAAAAGAAATTCGATTTTCATTTCCCCTCACAATTGATTATCTCTTCTTCTTCTCAGTCGCTGGTGCACGTGTTGAAAAACCGAAAGACGTTAACCGAACCGGAAGTTCGCTTCCACATGAAACACTTGATCGAAGGCACTCGATACATCCACCGGGAGAGGGTCATCCACCGCGACCTGAAACTGGGCAACATGCTCCTCAATGACGTCATGCAGGTCAAGATCGCAGACTTCGGTCTCGCCACTCGAGTTGAATATGACGGAGAACTCAAAATGTATGTGACCTTCACCTCTCTCAGCGACCTTCACCCCTAACCTCTTTTCTTGCAGGACTGTTTGCGGGACGCCAAACTACATTGCTCCTGAGGTGCTCCAGAAGAAAGGTCACAGTTATGAAGCAGACGTCTGGGCGATGGGCTGCGTCATGTGAGTCTCAGATCTCTCGCAATCTTATCTCCATAACCCCCCCTCCCTCTCCACCCTTCAGGTACGCCATGCTGGTCGGCCGCCCCCCCTTTGAGACAGCCACCCTGAAGGAGACCTACCTCCGCATCACCTCCAACAAGTACCACATCCCTCCGCACCTCTCGCCAACCGCCTCCGCCCTCATCCGGCGCTTCCTCCACCCGGATCCTCATAAGCGCCCCAAACTAGATAAAGTCCTCCAGGATGACTTCTTCGTGACGGGATTCATGCCAAAGAAGCTGGCTTCCTCATGCACCGACACTGCCCCCACGTTCTCAACCGTGCCACCCCCTTCTACCAACCCTGTCTCTCAATTCGCTGCCAAAGATTCACGGTACAGTGTGCTGCCCCCTGGCTATACACCATCACATGCATGTTCCTCCTCCTTCAGCCCAAGGTCATACGCTGCTCCAGTGACCTCCTCCAACGAAGCCATGTCTGTGATCACCTCTTCCCTGGCTCATCTCAAGGTGTCCAAGAAATCCGCCTCCCAGGTACACACCTCCCCTTTTTCCCTCGCAGGGTCTCCTCAACCCATTTCTTCCAGATCATCACCCGAAGCAAAACCCCCGAGGCTGATGCTATGCACAACAGGGGAAGTGGCCCAGGGGAAGAAGCAAAGCTCAGCCCTGCGAAACATCACAGCGGAAGCACTCCAGCTAACATGCACAGGCAGGGAGCGACTCAAGAGGTCAAAGGTGAGAAGGACATCTTCTCCGGAGATGTTTATCTTAAATGAAATACGAGCTTGATATATTCCGTTTTGGGCCTGTAATTCTGACTCCTGTGTTTGCAATTTTGATTTGATTATATTTTTCTTTTCTGCTACACTCTCCTTCTGTAGAGTGAGGCCGTTTACTGAGTCTTACTTTCTCATTTCTATGAGACTCCTGAGCTCATAAAGACGCGAAAAGAATCCCTTTGGATGTTTCACTGGCATTATGTAAGCGCTCTCAGAATGACTCATTGGTTCTCACTGACCGAGGTCAGGTGCAAGCGGGGATGCCCCTCATCAGGTGTAGGGTTGCTCAGCTGAGTCACTGGGTCTTTTGTCTGCTGTGGGCGTGAGCGACTGTCGATATCATGCTGGTCGCGACCTTCACGTTGTTCACAGAAATACGTTTTTATGCATGTTTATATATATATTCGAATGCAAGCATGGATGCGTAATTTTATCGACATGTATGAGCTGACAGCTTGTGCTGCTGATAATGGATATGAACCCTGGTTGATAATAATTTAGCATGGTAATCGT
Source organism: Capitella teleta (assembly GCA_000328365.1). Lineage (NCBI taxonomy): Eukaryota > Metazoa > Annelida > Polychaeta > Capitellidae > Capitella > Capitella teleta. The sequence goes on from KB309137.1 coordinate 213,748, forward strand.
GAGTTGAATATTCATGAGCGGTTATGCATTATTCATGAGACAGGTGTGCTGGCATTCCGTTATGATGTTTGTTTTGGGATTATGCATAACGTATTTCCTTTTGTTCATTCCAGGTCTGCAGAATGGTTCTGCAGTTCGCCTGTACCAACTGCTGTCTACATGTTTGAGTCACATGCCCAGAGGTAAGCAATCAGGTGTCACTTGGCATGCTAATCACATCTCTTGGCCGCCTCATTATTATTGACTTGGAGACAACACCTGTTCTGGCCACCACCTTCTTTTCTTTTGTTGCTCACGTGTCTTTTGTTCTGCTCACAGAGGAACAGCACCAGATGACCCCTGTGGACCAGAAGCGCCCCCTGTGGGTCACCAAGTGGGTGGATTACACCAACAAGTATGGCTTCGGTTTCCAGTTGTCCGATCGCAGTGTTGGGATCCTGTTTAACGACACCACGCGTTTACTTCTGACCTCAGACGGCAGGTTTGTTGACCCTTGCTTAAATTAAGTGATTGCAGTTGATTAATTTTGACTTCCAGCACGGCGCAGTACAACGACCTCAGCAATAAAGTGTTCACATTCAATGCTCATTCTGCTCCTCATGAGTACGAAAAGAAAGTCAAACTGCTGATGTATTTTGCTCAGTATATGGACGAGCATCTGATTCACGGAGGAGACATGCTCAACCACCGACAACAGGAGCCAAAAGAGCCGCCCAGCGGAATTTTTATGAAGAAATGGTTCCGAACTGATCGCGCTATTGTCATGTTCATGAATAGTGGAACTCTTCAGGTAGGCTGAGATTTTAATTTTAAATATGGGTGCATTATGAATTAGAGATCACCTTGATTGTTAGATAAATTTGACATGAATTTCTTTCATTTGTTTACCTAGAAATTATGACATGGTATGCCAAGCAGCCAACTCTTTGTGTCCCTGCAATTGGGTTAAATCCCTCGTTCTCACTTTTGTCCATTTCTCAGGTGAACTTCTTTGAAGACCACACGAAGGTCATCCTGAGCGCAGACAAGGAAGATTACACACTCACCTATGTAAACAACAACCGTTCTGCTACAAATTACAAGCTGAGTCAAATCCGGTGTTTTGGCACGACTGCCGTCATCAGTGAGCGACTGAACTATGCGCGTTGCATGTTGGAGAAGATCATCAACATTCAGGGAGAGGCTGTGTGAGGAGGCAGAGTGCAATTGTTCACAGACTGAAATGCCTCCGTCAACACTTTGTTGGAAGCTACAACTTCTGAGTTATTCTGATTATTATTAGGTCTTCATAACTATTATGATAATTCTTCTAAAGAGAAATGTTTAGTTTGCAAGTTTAGATCTTTATATTATCATGATTATTATTGATCTTTAATAAGGTATTTTGTACTATTTCTTTTGATAGATTCATTCATCCATCGTGTGATATTGTTTTTCTTTTGCTGAAATCCACAATCTAGGTTTTCTTTTCACTTTTTTTTTTAACATTATGGCGTGCAATCCTATTATTAGTGGAAGTTTCGGTGCTAATGCGGGTGCATAAGATACTGTTATGTGTATATCTTTAGTGCATCAATCAAAAATAATAAGATGAGAATACTCCCTCCCAGTTGAGATTACATAATGCACTTGTGTCTTAGCACGTTCTTTATTATATTTAAGCTAATCAGATTCTTTGACTGAAGAGATTTGTCACAGCGGCCTCGTTATAAATGTGCAAGATTTACTGAATTCGATTATTTTTGTATTTCTGTACTTCTGACATCAGCATATCCGGAGAGATTTCTTCCTTTGAATCATCACATTCCTCAAAAATGATATTTTTTTTATTTTCGTTAAATTGAACGTGAACATCTAATTTCTACAAATTGTACATATCGTGACTTTTGTAATACTTCTCTTTCCTGAAATACCCATTCCAGCAAGCGCCTTGAGCTGTGTGCATTGTTCACATATCAAAGGTGGTGGTTTCTTCTTCGGGCATAGTTTGCTTTGCGTTCTGACAGTCGAGTGCGTTATGATGAATGTGAATTGTGCGTTATGATTTGCCCTGTGGTGTTTCGAATGTCCTCATCCTTTCGACCTTTTTTCAATGAGGTCAACTGCCATCGCGGGAAGGCATGCTCAAATAGTTCAAATCAGGGATTCTCTGTGAGATTTCTGCTGTATTGAATGTGATCATATTGTTCTTTACGGAGATTCTGTGTTTAATTCCGCGCCCCAAAGACTTTGTGGCGATCAACCTTGTTAATGAATGTCACTGGCCAGTGATGAGTGATGATGCGTGTAGGGAGCGAACGTCATTTCATGCCATCAGGTTACTAGTATTCATGTTTGTGCGGCTAATATCATGTTCATCTGAGCCATTTATAGAATTATAGTTTTGTATGGAAATAAAAGTTTCATGATACCAACGTCTGTTCTGGTTTCCGTTATTTCATGACGTCGTCGCGCGCCATGAATTCTCAGAACTAAGTTCAATGCTTCCACATTCAGTCTTTGGCGGCTGTTCGATGATCGTCATCATTAAAGATGCAGTTGATGAAGCCGAGTTGAAACGCCCTTAGATGAAGGCTTATGATGAATGTTGGCTGCACCGAACTCCAACATTAAGAAACCTCTCACAATTTCAAAAGTCCATGCTGCATCACAACTACTATTTCGAACATACGCCCAAGATGATCGCTCATTCGTAGAATTGCCAATAAAATGATCGATTTTGTTTGAAATTGTTAAAAAAAGCAACAAATAAACACAGCTGTTCACTTAAATCGCTCCTAACTCATCATACTTATTGAGTCTTGCTTATTACACATGTAATAATATTCATATTATGCATGCTTTTATATTACGGGAAGTTTATAGTCATCATATCTATGACTCCTATATCTCACAAAATTCAACATAGAAGTGAATCAAGCTTCGTTTTTGCTTCTTCTTTTTTTTTTTTTTTTTTTTTTTTTTTTCCCCGCTCCGATCGCTCTCAAGTTGTCAGCCACTTCTCGTTTTTCGATGCCTTGGGTAAGTCCATTGGGAAAAAGGTGGGTAAAAGGGGTGAAGCCGGCTACGTGGCCAACAACATTTTATGTCCCTTTTAACTATACGAGGGTTCGCTCTGATTCAGCGGATTCAATTCCAGATTTTTTAAACAGGTCAGCCTACAACGTGTGTATTGAAATAATTACACGTATGAACAAATACGTTATATTAAACCAGCTTGTGTATTTCCCTGTGACTATTTTGTTAAGTTCAATCCTAGTAGATGGATTCCAGAACTACTGTCCAGTTATACCGGCTTATGCAATGGTGCATTGTTTTGTGCTATTTCTGGTTGCTTGTGGCGACCTCAATCAGCTGATGTGGGAATTACGACGAAATGGTCAACAGGCAGAGAGACCACGAGCTGACCGTCTCGGTGTCATTACAAGGTCTTTGATATGAATACGTCATTTTGTTTTATTATCTCAAAATTCTCTGGTACCGCCCTCAGCCGTGCTGTGGCCTGACAATTATGTCACAGATTGATATATAACAAACGTGAAGAGGTGTTCTCCGGCAATTGCCTCTCATTAATTTGACGTTTCTGTGCACGTGGATGTACTTTGTCATGATCGTGTTGACCATAATTATACTCTTCATTACCTTCTTCCCCACTGTTTACCCTTAAGCCATTTTATTTTGTCCCCTGCATCTACTTTTGACCTTTCGGCAACTCGATCTTCTCGTGAACTGGATATGCAGATAGCTAAGCCCTTTAACTGACTAAGCATCTAGAAGGCCGGAATTCAGTGAGAATAGACCAAAGGAATTCCCTGGTTGGGGGATCTCTTATTGCTTTCCATGGATTTTTCGGATTTTGATCAAAGTTCCCTGCGGCTAATAATTGCATCTGTACCCCCCTCTCCCCAACCCCGCCCACACCTTATGGGAATCCAGCAAAGCATCCAACTGCGCACACTGTGAGCATCCAATACGCTTAGAAGATTTACTGAAAAGTTGCAAACCAACAAATCGAGGATATTATTTTGTTTTTGTTTCCATTTACTTTATTTTCGATGGACAAATGAGATAGTTAGAAGAGAGGTGGAAAATGACAATTTTGACACAAAACTGCACTAAGCGGTGATGAGGTAGAAGGCATAGCTGCTCCTGCAGGAAAAAGAATGTGGCATGAGGTCATCAAATCAACTAAAATTGAATCCATCGTTGCCGCGATATCATTCACGTACAATGCACACACAATATAGAAAGAAAAAAAAAATAATATGAATACATCATAGCACATTTCTTGATGTCGTGTGCTACATGTTGCAAGAGCCGTAAATGGCTTTTACGCCGTATTTATGAACGAGTTCTGCAGCCACCTGTTGACTGGTGATTGGCACAACGTTGGTGTAATGCCTCAGCATATCCGCATATTTCGCTATGAAGGACTTTGGTTGAAGTCGATTCAGCATGGCTTCCTGTTCCTCCTCCGTGAGAGAGGTTGGTTTCTTTTTAGCGGGGTCGGGTGACTGGAAGATCCCCTTCCTGAAGTTATCCAGGCACTTTTCGCGAATGAACCACGTTCCACCTTTGCTGCCAGCCACCTTCTTAGCGCTCTTCTTAAAGCAAGCACTTGTGGATAACCGATATCGAATGGAGTTCTTCCATTTTTGGTCTTTTGGATCCAAACCGGTGAACTTATTAATGAAATATTCATACAAGTCCTGGGTGTTTAAGCCTCTTTCTCCGGCTGCCAGCATCGCCCGGCCGATGTGCTCAGTAAAGGACCCTGTGGCTGGGAGTGTTCCCGGCGCCTTTGGAGGATCTGGGAAGACAGCACTGCCTCCAACTAGATTCTGCTGATCCTGAACTCGCGAAGTAGCGGCTTGGAACTGTGGTGTAGTGGCGACGTCTCTTGCTTGTTCAGAGATCTGCTGCTGTAGTACTGGTGGAGCCTGTACGGCTTGGAGGCAAGCTGACTCGGCTTGGATCTGACGTCGTGCGGTTCCTTCTGAGGTTGGTTCTTGCGCTTGCTCTTCTGTCCCCACAACAAACGCCATTCTGATCAGCGACTCCCCGTTCCTAGGCGACAATTCGGGATGGGGAGAAAACTGCTGCTGGTGGTGCAGCTGTGGAATATCCTGCTGTTCAAATGCAGCTGCAGGCTGCTGGCGGTGCATCTGCAGCGTAGTGTCGAAGCAGAGAGCCGGGCTGGCGAGAGCGCAATCTTCTTGGGGAAATGACGCTGTGAGCTGCTGGTAGTCACTCTGGAAGGAGGCGAGAAAATGTGAATTAAATCCTAAAATTAATGTTCGTATTGTTCGTAGTACATTATAATATGATTCTCATATTATATAACATATATATATATATATATATATATATTACTAATAAGCTAGAATTGTGCGCTATTTAACTGCTTGCAGGTTAGTATAGACCAACAAGGGCGCGTTTTACTGAGAAATTGTACGCTTGATCTTACAATCGGAAAATCATAGCATTTCCTGAAAATGAGGTAATCTATAGTATAAAGGACCCGAGAATATAATCATTTGAATTAAATGTATAATAATTTTGCTGATGCCACAACCAAGAAAAGCATTCAGTACGTCTTTATAAAAGAAATTTCGGTTAAATCATTTGTAATCAATATACTCTAAAATAAATCTATGGGAAGCTTGTAAGCGTATAACTCACGCATTGTGGGTGGATCGGATCCATGTTTCCCCGTTGGTTCGTTGAGTGGATTATCTGACTTGATTTGCAGAGGGGTCGACGAGAAACGAAGAGTGACTTTGCATTTTGATCAGCGGACCTTATAAACAGGATCGTAGTTGACTCCTGAAAAGTGACACAGGAGTTGGAGATCTGTCATAATTAATTATAATTATCTCTTACAAAAAAACGTGTGAGCTGAGACAGCGTTCGAAATCAAATGCTGTGAAATCTCCATAACGGCTGTTTGTTCGTTCAGCGTTTCACAAATCATTTTTACACTCGCGAGTACGACCTGTCGTTAATTAATTGATCAGCGTGTGAGAGAATTGATTAATTTTAATCAAAAGTATGCTTTAAACAATGTGTATACTAAATTTATAATTGCATTAGCGAAAGGTACGCAGAAAGTTCACTTTATACGTTCAGGCATGCAGAAAGTCGGATTTGAATATTTCACGCGATTTTGCACACGTATGAAGGTCACATATAACAAGTTAGCAGCACCTTAATTCTTATTAACATGAAATTATTCAATAGCGTTTGTCTCACGGCCCAAAAAGAGCTAAAAATAGAATTCTGCACTGCGCATGCGCGGAAAAGTGCGGACAAAAATCTATGGCGTCCTATCTTTTCCATGTTAAATCGCCTATGTAAACTGGAAAAACATAAATACCTATGCCTGTTCAAGGCGTTGTCAAGAAAGCGCGCATTTTGAAGATTTTGTCCGAATTTTTATTTGGGCACACAAAGTGATGACGTCACGTGAGACAAACGCTATTCAGAGTTCGTTTGTTTCCGAATCTATTCATAGATCCCTGAAGCTTTGCAATTAGACGTAACTTCAACTCTTGCATGATGTTGTGCGATGTATTTGTAATATTTATACGTGGGTTAAACTAGTGGGAAAGCAAGATCAAATTAAGGATCGAAGTCCAAAGAGGAGAAGGGTGACATCGGGGAGAAGGCGGGAAAAGTATGATTACCCAGGAACCCACGACCGTAGTGCGTGGAGGAATTTGTGGAGGCCGCCCGTTTTTTTGTGGGTCAACTCAAAATCATCCGTTTATTAAGGGATACGTCACGGGACGGAGATGGTTATCGTCAGATAAACAAGTTCAAGAGATTCTGGAGCCAAATTACCGCCGAGACGAAGTCGAATTCGGTTATCTGGCTTCAGAATGACGAGAACCTTTGTTTATCTGAAGAAAACCATCGACTTCCGAGTGACTTAACCATATCATGCCACGAAAATGTTTAACTTAATTAATCGAGACGATATTCGAGTGCGCCATCTTGAATAGCTAGCTATACTCCTCCTATAGCCACTACTACTACTACGGGTAAATCCGGATTGATGATTCCGATGTCGGATAGCACTACAAATAATACTCAGAACCTGATAAAACGATATTGTATCAATGAATAATTATAATAGTAACATATAAGATGTATTTCCTTCTGGAACAATGTAAATTTCCTTCCAAATCTATTGAAATTTGCAAATATAGCAATGAACCACCTCTGGCTGATTCCGGATCACATGCCAGATCGCTAAACAACGAAGATGGAACGAAAATAGCGCGCGTGGTAAATGTGCATTCCCTGAGATATAATATGAAATTCAAAATCATGGTTTTATCCACCAAAAATCCGGAGAGTATGAATAATCATAACGGCCGCCAATGATCGGAGATGTTATGAAATTGCATTTTCAGACTTTAACATTAGGTGAATGGCGAGATTGATCTATGCTCTTTCTTTATTTATACGCGTTCACTATGCACTCAAATACACTAGGCTGGTTGGCTGGCAAACGCACTGAGGGGTATAATTCTGCTCTCAAGATGCAAGCGATCACGATGCCTATGGAATGGATGCACCAAGCGGCCATCGTGGTAAATGCACCTGTATCTGAGGGTGACCAGAGAACCAATTAATATCTGAGCGGCACAGGAGGATTTCACAGGTATATGCTCACGAAATAGTTACGCTCATATTTCATTTTCAGACTACGTGATACCTAGGTCACACTATACTTCGTCGGCTGCAAGGTCTTGCATGCTAAACTGAAAACCCAAAGAAAGTACTCCCTTAAAAATATGCATGAAATATATATTATGCTTATTCAATGTCTCGCAAAATTGGTATGAACAATGAGCAACCATTTTTACACCTGAAATTAAACTCAATCAATCTCAATAAGCGGAGAAGGGGTCAAAATCAAAAGTAGCACTTTCATTGGCACATCAAATTCATTGTTCAAAGCAATAATCAATAGGGATATGTCCACCCCTGGCCTCTACACGTGATCGGAATCCAGTTGGGCAGTAGTTTTGGTCCAACGGGGTATCCCTGCCCACACCATCATATTTGCCCACCCCAACGATCGAACTCAATTTGATGCAAGTCTTTCTCCTCGACACTCTTCTTTCGTCTGTATTAGATGCTTGAACCTTGATTCGTCCGTAAAACGGACTCTGCCCCATCATTGCAAAGTCCATCTCTGGCGTTGCTGGGCCAATGCCAGCCTCCGTTGCTGATTTTGGACTGTCAGAATTTGACCTTTGGATGGACGCCCGCAGGATAATCCGATTGTCTAAGTCGATTGTGAACGGATTAGACGTCCATGGATTGTGAATGCAGGAGTGCAGGATGCAGGGTGGAACCGGTTCCGGAGATGTGAGAGGATTATGTTCATAACCTGCCTTCAGCCTTCTGGATGTCACCGAGGGCCATCCGGACCGAGGTCTTTTCTCCAGTCGATGAACTTCGGCATCACGTTGCCTTAATCGTCATATCGTCTTTTTGTGTGTATCCTATTAGACGAACTATGCTTTGTTTTTCCATTTTTGTGTTATAATAGCTTATTCGTGTGATTGTGAGACTTCTAAAGCATTCATGATTATTTGACCAATAAGTGTGATTAATAATCGTCAAAATAAAAAGAGGTGTTTTCTTTTGGCATTCAGTTTATTGTATTTTAAAATGAATGCCTTTCTTTTCTTGCTATGATTTAGTGTGAATTCAATCAAAATCACTATACACTGCAGAGGATTTCGTTGGGCACCAAACATGATCACAACGTTCCTTTCAGAGCAAGTTCACGTTTTGCCTTCAATTAGCATTTGAACATAAATATTACAGATGATGCTTTCGATGGTTGGCAGTTGTACAATAAATTACGAATCTTGTTCGGGCGTGGTCAGCCAGAACAATGAGTGCGCAGGCAATTGCTGCTGCCTCGTCGGGAGCGAGATTCCTTCTGACCACGTCAGCGAACGCGTAGGAAACGGAGAGACCAGCGCCTCGCTTCAACGATCTTACGATCTTAAAGTTATCAAACTGGTTATGTATCATAACGCAGTAGCACAGATACATAACGCAGTTACAAATTACATTGTATTCAACGAAAAATAAAGCACTCGAATATGTTCATTCAAATAATTGGTAAAAGCATGTCACTGTCTACTAACATAAACCAAGTCACCAAGTGCATGCTGGGTTAAATCTCTACAACATCCGAGTGTCCTGCGCCACGTCGACTATGGCCCCGACCCCCAAGATTAGTCTCCTCACGAACAGAATGACATTTTAAATGTTGTATACGAAGTTACGAACGGAGACTGTTTCACTGTAAAAAAAAAAAAAAAAAAAAAAGATCCTTAAAAAATAAATAATCATCGATCAGAGATGTGACAAAGGATTTTTTTTCATTGAGCTATTGATGGACATTGATAAAGGAAACATGGACGTGATCGCTGCAATATTAGTTCGGTAAATATAGCATTTAATAGCATAATTCATTATTATTTCGAATTTGTTTATTCAAAAAACTTTTATTGCAATCAAATTTGGCCAATTAATCCCAATTATAACGTTCTTTGACTGTGGTGGAATACTGCAATGATCATTGGTTTAGCTTATTGCAATATAACAAGTCCACTGCACATGCCAATTATACTGGGCTGAGCCCAACTGACCCCTGTTAGGGCCATAAATATGTAAACTTCGGGTAACATGGAAACTGAGTCAGTCCATCAGGCACATGCTATGATTCTGCACAGCCTATGGGCTATAGTATTAATCCTTGTAATAGTTAGATTGCAATGATTTTCCTCATACACTAAAATGATAATGTAAAGTCATGTAAGGTAAAAATGTAAGGTAGAATTGTCGTAGAACTCGTTCGAGTCTCGCATAAGACAGGATTAGAGCGATATTTCTGATCTTGTATTTATGACGATAGTCATGATTCGGATACAGGGCATTGCGTAATACCTGGCGGACCGGTGGCTGTATCGTCGTCTGCTTGTAATTCGTGGATACAGAATACGGTAGGACTGCTACCCCTGCCTGGGGAGTAAATTACTCAGTGAACCTCCGTAGTTAATTGAGTCAATCGGGAAATCGAAAATGAGCAGGTCGTTTCTCGTTTCGCTTGATAATGCTTTCTGTGTCATTTAATTACATGTGTCAATTAAATAGATTTGATTAATTGACAGAACAACTTGTAATCATTTGACCTAATGGATTAAATTAATTTATTTTGTAATAGTTAGATCATCTGCGCCAGTTAAAAAATCGGGCAGATAAAAAGATCCCCTGACGATCAACACACAAATTGGAACATTGCCCAATTCCATTGAATGCATGAATATATGATACTAATGTATACAAGTTAACTGCGATCGAACGCTTTATTAACGAGGGGTGCCAGCAGCGACATGATACTGCCCTAACGACAACCAACCCCTTGAATAATTAATTAACTTGGGTTCGCCAACATCAGGGAATATTAATTAAACTCAGCAGCTGAATCATAGCAGGATTTCTGCATTCAGAAATCTGAATGCAGAAAACCCGCATTGAAGAAAAATTATTCTAAACATATTTATAACGGAACGTACGTCATATGCATGACTCAAGGTTTATTAACAAATAAGTGATCAGATTGGGATATTGTTCTTATGTTGAAAACAGAAGTTGATTAAAGAGAAACATAAAAAATACAAATCCATGTGAAATGCAAAGCAGAAAGAGACGATGGCCATTTCCAGGAATTCCTCAATTTCTATAAGATAACATCCATTCAGATATTAAATTAAAAAAATGCCCCAAAAAGAAAATCTGCAGATTGAAAATTTCACCAGGAGAGAGAAAAACAATAAAAGATTCCTAAATCAGCTACTTATATAAATTAAACAATTTTTTCGTTTTGACTTTTGAGCATCGACATTATATGTATCGTATATACAAACAAGGCTTGTTCTGGCTACCAACGGGGCTTTGCAACCCAAACATAATACTTATAAGAAGAAAAGATATGTGAAAACATTCAAGAGAGTCAGTCCTCTTCGCTTTACAATAACGATATAATGCCCAGAATTCCTTCGCTTGTAAAGCCACAATCAGCAGCAGAAAGAAACAGAATCACACAGTGCTCAAAACGGAGAGCTAACGTTTGCAAGAGTCTTATACAGGGGAAGCAGTCCTCATGGGCCCATGACTTGGTACTGGCCAACTGGCTGAGGGGAATTGATGGGGAAATCCAATGTGGTGTCCAAGTGGTCATTGTGCTCGACCAGTGACGTCTGCTTGTAGTGCAGGACCAGACCCCGCAGTGAGTCATGGATGAAGTAAGGCTCGGCGAACCCGTAGCCAGTTTCTTTGCGGTGAATGACGCAGTGGAAGATCGTATTTCCAGCCCTGTTGAGTAGAATAAAGTCACGGTTTTTATAAGGAGACAATGCCAAAACTTACACAATGGACAGAGCGTAGGCACCAGTCTGGCTTGGTCGGATGATGAACGTGCCCTCTGCTTTGCCCGACAACATTGCTTCAGCGTCCCTCCTGTCGCACTCAACAAACCAGGTGGATTCGTCATCGTGAGGACATTCGTTGGTTGGGATCTGTTCAAGAAGGTTGTCAATGTGATGTTGCGTCTCTCCTTTGTCCATAAGCCACCTGTGGTGAAGAAGCAAATAAATTGCAGGTCATTTGGGGCACAGTCCTTGAACTCACTTCTTCAATTGCTCCCTGGCTTTGTACAATCTCTTGATCTCTGGCTTCAGAGCATTCATGTCAGCCACGTAGTTTCGATTCCTCGCAGCCTGTTTGCGGATGTCCTCATCGAGGCCGTCCTTGCTGTCGTTGATGGCTCCCAGTCTCGCTTGCAACAGAGCGAAATTCTCCGCCAGTTTGCTCAACTCGTGTGCAGTGGCATGTTTTTTGAAGCTCTCATGCAGCTTGAGTTGTTCCTCGAACACAACCACCGTCTCCTTGAACGCATCCAGCGCCTGATGTTTCAGTTGCAGATCCTACAAAAAACAGACAGCTGCAGGAAACCCCGGAAGCAGAATGCGCAGATGCACCAACCTGTGAGATCTTTGTGTGTTCGTCATAGTGCTGATCAAAAAGCTGAGTCTTCTTCATGTATTCCTTGTGGTGCTCCAACAGCTGCGCTTTGATCAGATCAACATCATTGCTCGCAATCTGATCCTGTGACAGAACAAACGGAAACCATGGGAACAGAGCACGAGCAGCCGTTAGTAACCTACCTTCATCATACGTGACACTGGGTAGCGCAGAGTCACATCCAAGGTCTTGTTGTAGTGTTCAAGCGAATGCTGCTTGTAGTAGTTGATTAGCTCAATAACAGAGTAGAAATTAAGCGGTTCGACGAAGCCGTATTTATTTTCGCGATGGTAGATCTTGATGAGCTTATTGGTGCCACCCTTGCGCAGGGTCAGCGTATAGTCGCCGTGCAGTTTAGTCGAAGCATCCCTCAGCAGAAACGTGCCATCAGGAGCATCACGAAGCTTCTCGTTAACCTCCTCCCTGGAGATGTCTCCCCAGTACCAGTCAGCATCCTCAATGCGCGTGGGGACAGCCAGAGGTTCCCCTGACGCCAGCATCTCATCGGCAATCCTCGGAGTGGCGGGGGCCGACGTCGTTGGCTCCGGGGCGGCAGCGGCGCCAGCAGCAGGCGAAGGTGAGGCTCCGGTTGCCATGGCAGCAGATGTAGCAGCACCGTCGTCAGGACTTATTATTTGGCGACCGAGGGAGGGACGAGTAGGGCGCGGGGGTAGGGGAGGCGCGAGGAGGAACTGCGGCAGAGGCACTCCCCAATCGCCGCCCTTCAGGAGTTGCTCGAATACGCGGATGTGGTGCTCAGTGTTGTGCACGATCTCACTGAAGAAAAATACACGGGTTATATAACGATGACCAGGCGGGCAGAGAATGGACATGAACTCAAAATGAACTGGCGCGGACAGGACACGAGCTGAAATTGCGTCACAGCGCAGTCAGCTGGGGCCACAGCTCGATTCGTGTAATCGATTCAGCTGCGAGCACAATTCAGCCGCAGACTTAGAAGTGGGTCGCTATTAACTAGAACCCTGAGAACTCCAGGTTCAACGTTATACCGCCTCGGGTCACAAGGGCAGCGAGGTCACCCAAAAATAGCCCCGCCCCTCTTAAAAGTATATCAAACTCTGCGGACAATATTCGAATCCTAATTATAAGAAGTGGCTGCATGCAACATACGTGCAAAAAGCTCTTATAACACGGGTAAAGAAAGCCTTGAAGGGGGGCTGAAGAGGAATTTCATTTCCTGCTTTAGAAGTCTTAATACGGATGCTCTCATGTCACTCGCGAGAAGGATGTCAAATGTACTCACATGATGTTCTCCCAGGGAGGCCGCAGAATCACGTGACAGAACACCTGGCTCAGCTTGGTCGGAGTATCTTGATGCCCAATCATGTCCTGGTGTTGGAAGCAGCGGCAGAAGTGCTTCATCAGATGCGTCAGCGTCAGTCGGAACGGATCGTCCATCTGCGCAACCAGCGCGATCAGGGCGCGCTGGCACTGTGCGTCGTCCGTGGCGTGAGTTCGGGCCGCGTCGACGAATTCAGAGTAACTGCGAACGGGAATGACGGGATCGGAGAGCTCGCGCAAGTACTTCTTGATGGTGCCAGCGATGCAAGTGGCGTCGAAGATGGTCAGGTCGACCGCAGTTACGTCTTCTAAACACAGCGAGGTTTAGAGATTAAAAAAAAAAAGACAAAAAGGCTCCGTGTACAAACCATTATTGAAGGCATCTTTCAAGGTGTTGATGTCTTGAGCGGGGGAAGACTTGCGATAGAGGTCAAATAGGTCAATGCCGGTCTCTTTCGCCCGGCGTTCCAACTCGCGAGTGCACTTGGAGATGAGTTTCGGTGCCTCCTCGGTGGCCGGGTCGAACAGATCGGGAAGGTTGCGGCCGAAGATAGCGGCTGCGGAACAGATAGAAGAGGGAGGTGAAGAAGAGGGAGGTGAGGAGAAGTCGTGCAACTGGGTGGGAGACGGGGAGGACGTGGTGAGGCTGCAGGGACTCTCGCCCCCTCCCCCTCCGTTAAAATCGACCGCTGCCATGATTAGCGATCAGCATGCAGATAGAAGAAAACGCCAGAGATGCTGGTAAATATACGCAAAACCAAGAATGCCATGTGCTATATTTAGACGTACGCTGTCCATATCGAGTCGTTCGTTAGTCTCTCAAGTGAGATTCAATGACCCCTGGGGGGAATTACGTAACTGTTCTATATATAATTAGTCAGCAAGTGTCATGACACTCGTAATGGCATCATGATTCAAGCGCTCAATAAGTACTCACACAGACAGAAACTCGGTCGCCGCCGAAGCTGCAGTTCGCTCCGATGGCACTTGGGGAGACCTCTGGCGGCACACTGCCGATGTGAGCACAGGCCGCAATCTGCATTGGAAGTAGCACTTAGGAGGAGTACGAGGGAGCGGTGGAGGGTGGCGTACCTTGGCATTGCAGGCCCTGGCGGGTGATTCCATGCAGGAAAGCGTTGCACATGTGACATCGCTGCAGAGACGAGAAGCTGTGTACGCTCACCTTGTGATCGGACGCAGCGGCACCTGGAGGAAGGGGGAGGGTGATTAAAGGGGTCTGGGGAAAAGTAAGAAGCACAGTACCTTCATCGGGAAGGTTTTCTCCGGAGGGAGGGAGGGATGAGCTGTAAGGTTGCAGGTCGGAGGACCGTCCGCAGAGGTCATCGATGCTGACCAAGATGGCCTTGCGGTGGAAGTCGTCTCCGATCTTCATGCTTTTCAGCTTGTCCTCGTCGAGGGACTGCAGCACCTGTCCGTTGATGTGGTGCATCTTAAACACCTCCGCATACCGATACAAGTTCACGGCCGCCATCCACTCAATCACGTTCGTTTCGCTCCACGCGTGCACCGGCTGAGAGGCAAAGAGCGTTCGATGAGGACGGAGGGGGAAGGGGGAGGGTGGACTCACCGTTTCAGCGCTGTGGGTGACGTTCGGCGCAGCGGAGGCAGACGCGGCTTCCATTCTGCGGCAGACTTCAGCGATCGGGATGAGAGGCGAGCAGGCGTCGTGGAAGCATTGATGGCAGCCTGCCAACAAAACACATAATCCGATTACTCAACAATGACACAATGGCTGTTGTGCATTAATAAATAGTCAGGGAAACTACAACATTAAGCGTTACGCCTTTCACAGCCCAATTCAGTCATCTGGTCTTCACAAAGTGCTCACTCGCAGCATACATGCATCCCAGGTGTAATATAAAAGCACCGATAAACACGCCACAGGCAGATAACGTCAGCATAGCCCCGATAAGGCATTTGAGATATCGGAGAGATTCCGTTACATAACGGTTACATCACTCTACATGTTCGCCTAGATGCTGGCAATTATGATTCAATGAAGTCAGCTCAGAACTAGGATAAGAAACGTCTAAATAAACGTCTCGAGAATCAACTGAAGCATATTATGTAATATTCATCGCAGACAAGTCTGGCGCACTTGCTCACCTTCACACTTCATGCCGATCTGCCCGTCTCCCCAGATGTAATCTCTGCCTGCAACGAAAGAAGATGAAATTGTACTGGGCCCACATATCGCACTTGTGCGGTTTTTATAATTAATGCCTCTTGAGATAAGCACACGAAGGTGAAGTGACCTCATAAAACACCGTCATTATCCTTGATTGTAAGACGTAGATGTTAATAATTAATAATCAATAATAATTATACTCACAGAAACTGCAGAGAACCGGTTTCACGAAGTACACCCTACGAGGCCGGTGTCCGCGACTCTGACCCGCTGCAAAAACAAAAGAAAGAAACGTAAGAACGCATGATATGTTGTTCGGTCACCCCACAGCGCGTCATGTTGCGCATAAACTGATAAAGCAAAGGTTTTCATGGCCTTTTCGCCGCCTTCGCTAGACTTTACACAGAGAATTGAGTGCATCGATGTCATACGCGAACAAGAGACCCGAGTGACAACATCCCGTCCGCCAGCGGAAGCACCGGCGCCGCCGTTCTCATGCAGCCGACATGAAAGATCGTCGTCAATCGGTCGCCCTGTCCTCGGCTGCCCCGGACAAAACGAACGGTGCCGAGTGTCACCGAGTGTCACCGAGTGTCTGTTCGGAATTACAAACGAACGCCTAAGTAACGCGCATCGTGGGTTGGCAGCAGAATGAATGGGAGGGAAGCCGGAACGAGAGAAGATGCCAAGGTCAAGGACGGCGAGGGAAAAGGGGGCGTGGCTTACCGAAAATAGCAGATGTCAAGGCCGCTTGCTCCCCAACAGTGAAAAAGAGAAGCGAATTAAAAGTGCACTCGAATGAGGAGATGTCGAGGGAAACACAAAATTGTAGGAGCTATAAAGATTAGAGCTCGTAAAATGCATAATTGGCGCTTATAGTTAAACTTTGATGGCACAAATAGAATAGCGCAACCCAGCCCCCGTAATATCAGGGAAACAATTAACAAGCCCAGGAGACAAGTTCACGACCTCACCAAAAAAAATATAATAATAATAATAATAATAATAATAATAATAATAATAATAATAAAGACAAAAATACAAAAAAAAATAAAAAATAAAATAAATATATATAGGTATTTCTGAATGATGAATGGCATTCAGTTTGAATGGCTAAGTCAGTGGCCTAGATGCTTAGGCGGCATGCGCTTGACCGGCTTATCTCTGACCAAAAGTGAATAGTCCATAACAGGTCTTTTTCAGAGCTCCACCTTCGCGATCGAGCATGGGTCAGCATTGTGAGTATTTTATTCGCGCGGGTTTTTTTTTTTTTTTTTTTTTTTTGGGAGGGGGGGGGGTG
>KB309137.1:230694-245840 GCA_000328365.1 Capitella teleta
GTATTTTTTTCGCGCGGGTTTTTTGGTTTTTTGGTTGGTTGGTTGGTTTTTTTTTGGGGAGGGGGGGGGGGGGGTGATAGGCGCGAAATTACACGAAAAAATATTGACAATTCAACAGACTGAGCACTGTACCACTAAATGAGATGCGTTAATACTGTTAAGATACTGCAACAGCGCCTTGATCCGAGGGTGGGGGGGCTATCCGATGTCAAGATTTCTTTTACCGGTTGAGTCAACTGGGGACGTGCGACCATGCACAGCAAGCCGCGTCCAGGGCTCAACTTAGAACAGATCGAATGCCATACAATGACACATATATCCAACAAGGCCTTTTATATCGAGTAAATTCTGGCATGGATTTAGTCTGGCCGGTGACCTAATACTTTTTAAGTAGTTCGAGGATAAAGTATTATGTATAACGCATAAGAATTGATATTAGTGAGGACTTATGAATACGAAGCTTTGGAGAATTAGCTCATAAACCACCAATCACCGCTAATCCCTTTCACGCTGTCCACGAACTAGATTACGAGGTAATCTCTGGATCATCTACAAAACGGAAAACCTCTCGATTCAACAGGAGCAATAGGTACGCAATTCTGGATAACCTACGTTCTCATAGGAGGTACTAGCTGACATACTACAGCGAGACCTAGGGGTCCCACAGGCCTCGCCTGATTTATCTGTGCTGTACATGTACATGCATCGGGTCCAGTCCCGTACCACCTGAGTAGATAGCAAGATAAGTCAAGCACAGATTAAAAAGAATCAGCCTCACCAGTGAAAGTTTTATTCCGAATAATATAAAGTTTTTTTATTTTATTTTATCCCTTCACAAGTCACTCAACAGAAATATAATCCAAGCGCTTAAACTTGTGAAATCTCACAGCAAAACTCGACACACGCAAGCCGGGTGATGGCGCGGCGGCGAGTGAGACAGCGAGCGCAGAACACGGCTGGTGAATCGTTGAGTTGCGGCTGCGGCAGCTGAGGCTGCTGCTGCATCACGGCTGAAGCCAGAAGTAGGCCAAGCGGCGACATGCTCTCTCGCTCAGCGAATTCACGCGGCTTCTTTCATCAGAGCCTTTGAAATTAGGCAGCATTCCAAGCGGTTTCGGGCTGCGCTCTTCGCACTTCGGAACGAATGCTGGCTGCAGAGCCTTCTTTTTCCCCCTTTCGTTAGCGATTTTTCCCTCTGAACTTCTTCATGAATCGGAAATCAAAAGAGTCGCGTGTCAGCGAGCAGCCAATCCGAAAGAGTTTACCAAAGCGTCAACACAGACGATTATGTACACAAGCAATGTCAGCAGTGGTTTCAGCCCTGCAGACCTCACCTCACACATGTATGGTTCGTACTGTAATCCCTGTATTGAGCGCATACTATACTCATTACTGAGTACTAGTGACCACTAAGCCAGTTACCATGGGTTGGTCAGAGCTGGATGCCGGGTACTGCAGACAACGGCTAAGATCGGCATTTTTTCGCAGCCAACACATTTTCGCACGACACCGGTAATGAGCACAGGAGTCGTATAATAATCTAGTTCATTATCGATTATCAGCAGCAATATTAATTTTGGTGAAAATGACCCCCTCCCAAGATCAGTGGTGATAATGCAATCACAGGATGTCATCCATCATAGAATGATAACATCGCCAATCAACATCATTACCACAAATAGCCTCCCCCATTCACGCGGGTAGATGCCCGAATATGACGTCACGGTGTCCGCATAAGTCGAGCAGGACGAAGGAGATCAAAGGTCATGCATGATGAGCAGATCCAATCGATGGGACATTCACCCCATGACATAGCCCCGAGGAGCTGCAGGGGAGGCAAGAAGAGAAATATCCTTTATACCCCCCCCCCCACCTTTTTTTCCCTTCTGCTTCCACGGAACCCATGTAGCGCGGGATGGGGGTCAAGGACGGCATAGCGTCACCATGGCAACGGCCTTCACCTTAGTGCAGAATTAGTCGAGTTACCATTCGTGGATGACGGACGAGCGCCAAATGGAGCGATGTCAGGGAAGACACAGGGAGAGGATAAGTAAGGGAGACGACGGGGGCAGGGGGGGGGGCGTCTCATTGATATTCTCACGAATCATTCAAAGGCATCGCTTAGAACTAGTGGAGGAAGAGAGAAAAAAATCACTTGTACGGGTGCCTCGATGCGAGCAAATGCAGCAGCCAGCAGAAGGCGTCAATAATTAATAAAAAAAAAAAAAAAAAAAAAAAAACAAAAAAAAAAACGGTTGAAGCAATCGATCGATTTAGCCCCCGATTGAACGGCTGCAACGCGCCACTTAACATTGATCAGAATAATTCACGAGGTCACGGTGTTCGAACGTGGGTTTGTGTTCGCGGCGTTTGAACTCTGAAGACGCTGAGAAAAAAAAAAGAAGAAGAATCACGAGGGCATTGACCACGACTAGGCGGCCATTTGGGTGTGAATCCATGAAATGACGTCATAATAATTTAATAAGCAGGCGACGGACCGACGATGATTCCCCACGAAGCAGCAGAGTCACGTGATATGAGGGAACGGACGCCGATGATATCACTTCGAGGCGGCGCTGCTGCCGGCATCAGAATGTGATAAATTTCTGAGCACACAAGCAAGAATTCAAGAATTAAACCAACATATACCGCGACGAATTCAAAGGCCCGCGTTTAAGGCATAAAGCATCGATTTCTGGGTCAACAGCAGAAAACGACCGCAGAGGGGAAAAAATCGAATGATGGCGACGTCCTTGACCGTGGCAAGCAACAATGTGAAGGCCGCCGGCGAATGCATTCGCCACGGGAAGAGGCCTCAGCCGCACACCACGCGAAACCGAATACAATTAAACTTATTTCATGCGAATTACAAACTCCTTCATTAGGTTAAGGACAACCTGTCCGTAGGAGAGAGACATACATTGTAGTTAGATTTATTCTTCTTGGAATATCGAATGACGAATCAGATGATAATATTTAAATAAGCTGGCCACTTTGCTTGAAGGTAAACATCGAATGTAAACATAAGTTTCCGAATATTCACATCATAAAAATACATGTACGCAGAGAAACATATGGACACCCGAGTAGTACAGCACGGTAATTACTTAATTAGTATCAGCAGATGAATCAATACCTTTAGCGAGAATAACATTTCATTGTTTCATTTTCATCCCAGGCGTGACACACACCAGGTATAACATCAGCATTAATTCTACGACCTGCATTATCAATTAATTACAGCATATGATGCACATGAAATATTACCGTGTGTGTTTCATGCCTGGATTAAGGAACGGGTGCATTGAACATGTCGCCCGCGATAACACAATAAAATGAAAACGATTAAAAATATTAACGATGTGCAGGTTTCGTTTATCACTTGTAATAAAATGATGTAACCATGACAACTGACCTTGAGGGGATCCGCAGTATCCGGAATCGTTGTTATCCTTCGACATCCGGGGCTGAGGCTGTGGTTTCTTTAGAGTGGTCACTCCGATGAACCGGACAAAGTTTCCCGGGAAGTAGCCATGCTGACCGCTGGTCACGTTGGTGCCCTGTACCCAGTCCTTGGGCTCCTCCATCGTGCCATTCTCGCTGTCAATCGGCAATCTCACCTCGAGGATGTCGCCTTTGTTCAGAGGGATGACGTCAGAGCTGCCGTCGTCCGATGCATACTCATGCAGTGCCTCGTACTGCGCCACCGACGTCTCCAGAGCCATGCTGCATCTGCAGACAACATTAAACTATAATCGCATAAGGAGATAACCATCGGTCAAGATTATAAAATGCTCGAAAACAATAGCTGATACCTGTATATCACTATATATGTGTTATCTACAATTAAAGCGGCGGGCAAGTCAGCTCCAACACGAGTTATGCGCAGAAGCAAATTCCATCATTTATTAATTGAAAACTTGAGAATGAAATGAATTATGCACGTGTATTGTAATTAGAAGGAAGACCAACGAGCACCGTGTTCGAGCGGCCTAGACTCGTAGACAACGTGGCTGCGGCCAAAACAGAAGAAAAAAAGAGAGCTCCAGGCATCACTGGTTCCCATTAACACCCATAGAGATCACACTCTTACTAGTGAATGGTGTAATTAGTACTAATTACTAATCATTACACATGTTGCACGGGTCGGTTGTGAAATAGTACACAATATAAATCATTTACGGTAAAAATATAAGACTAATGAACTCTCTATGAGGCCACGTATTGTATACTAGTACATGCAACATTTACATTATGCATGCAAATTCAAGACAAATTCAGATGTAATTATATCATGGTGCATGAATAGGTAAGCAAATATTTATAGTGCTGTTCGGGGATATTCCTCAATTGAAAAAAAAACAACAACAACCCAAAAATCCCAGAACCATCCAGTTTACATTGTGTAGACTGAAGACTCGTGATTTCCGATAGTATATCACGGCCGTTCAGACATTCAACGTTGGCCGACTATCACACATGGCACTTGGCCCAGCACACCCGATGACGTAAGAGAAGTGCGTTATGTCTGCCTGCTGCCGTAAAGCACGTGGCGAGCGAGGAGGAAGTGATGCCTTCAGCTGAGATAAAGCGGAAAAGACGGGGTGGGGGGGCGCACTCAGATCACCCACAAAAACGATTAACCCAGAAATAGAGAAGCCCTTTGACAATTTCCCGCCCACGCCAAGATTCCCGCCAATACGATCACAACTGACCGCATACTGGACCGCCGATCAATCGAGAATGTGTCACATATCTCAGTCACATGTCAAGGTCATTACAGAACGAGGCTGTAGTGACCATGAGAGGTGAGGAGGTCACCGGAACGAGAAACATCTCCCGCCAAAAGATGCCTCCTGAGGCTCTCACCTATTTTACGACCAATGAGGAGATTTGTTATTGTTCATCGCCCCCTGCCCCTCCCCGCGAAACACCAGTGCACGTGCACCGCGCATGTTTTCACCCACCCCTCCCGCACGCGAAACTGCAGCTGCCAACAATCATTTAGTCATTTGAAGAATATAAGCAGCGAATGAATGCGACATCTGAGCAGCAAAATTCGTTCATCCTGTCAAGTGAGAACTGCCAATCGCGTTACCTAATTTCCTCTCAGCGGTATATGCCAATTCAGACAACACCATTATTAATTGACCGGTACTAATTCATTGGTAAGGCAGACTTCCCCAATCGCATGCATTGTGGCATCAAAATATCGTGCTCCTCCCCATTTCCCTTGGATTTAGCTGATGACGTTGCACCATTTCCTGGATTTGTGCTCCTAATGAATTTAAAGTGAAACGTTGCAGAAGGAGCTCTCGACGTTCATTACACCACCGAGCGCAGAACACGTGCAGAACGCCTGACGGACGAAACGGCTCCCGTGACAAAGAAATGGACCTCTTGTTAAATGCCGGAGCTGCTCAGAGACTTGCATCTCGTGGTTTCCGAATCGGAACAGAAAGTCGTTTATGCCAATTATGTGGCATGAAATTAGAGAGAAGCGTGTATATGTTAACAAGTCCAAGAGACACCGTCTTTCGCATCGTCAGCATTATGCGCATCTTCTGATGCCATGCATGGAGTGTGCTCCATCTCACTACTCAGCGGTCCTTATCGCTACACTGCAATACGAAAAACATTCGAAACGGACCCTTTTCAAGAATCATGTCACATACTGACATACAGGTACCAGAGAGTGATTCGTACCAAACCCCAATGGAGTATTATTTTTCGTACTACATTCGATCACCCTGATATCGGCGCAGTGCCTGTGTACTCTGATCACCATTTTTTCATATATATTGTGCCGATTTTTGTGTCGGAATGAGTTTAAAGTACATTAAACATTATGTCAAGGTGACCCCGACCTGTTGGACTTTTCACGTTATCTAATCTTGCTTGACATTATATCGCACCTGATTTTATCTGTATACATGTACTATAGTAATTTGTCATAATCTGAACAAATCCACAAAATTCCTAATGCAAGGGTGTGCCTTCCCTTTTCAGCAATCAAAATGCGCCCCAGTTCAGGTCACCAGCAAGTTGCCAAAAGGTTCACATAAAATTAGCATAAGAAGCACATGGGAAGTTAAAACGACGGAGGGGAAAATGAGTCTTGCTCACCGAGACAAGTGACAGCTGCACTACAGCCTACGCCTAAATTTGGTTAATTGTCAACACGAACATTCAACACACCGATAGTTTGATAGAGGACGAGCTGACAGACATAATGCACGCATACCGTTACATATGAACAGTAAAATACGGGATGAAACATTGCACACACGTACAGTTAGCGGAAGCATTACGCACCACATAGCAGTCATGCACTCGAGATGTTGGCCTTGGAAGCAGCATTGATCAGAATACATTATAACAAACAGATCCCTTTGCGACACTGAAGGGTCATTACAGGCAGTGATCAACGATCCTATTTCCCAGAAATCGAGGGTCGCTAATATTTCCAAGTCAATTCCGAGAATTACTAGAGGGCTTGAAATAACATGATGGATCGGGTGTCCCTCGCAGAGATCGCGGGAGGGGAAGCCAGGCGCCAAGACCAACACTTTGCACCGCAGGACACGATTTGCAGATACTCACCAGACTGACCGGTTCAATGTAAATACAGCTAAGCGGATGATCTCCCGCAGCCAAGGACAAAACAACTGACCGCTCGCCGGACGTAGACGCACGTTTAACACCGCAGAACGTTCACTGAGCTCGAGGAATGAAGGCCGACCGCAACACCGAGCGCTCATGTATTTCATGTACCGGTACAATCGAGCAAATCGGCGCCTACACAACAGCATTGTCACTGGTCATGCACGCGCGAGGAGAATTCGGCAGAACTGGGGGGGAAAAAAGTCCGCTTAAAAAAAAAGTGCAAACCACCTGTTTTCTCAGCACGATGTTGACCAAGAGAAACCTTTTCCCTTCGTCAAGAGTGATTCATTAGCACACGTAACAACTTGCGAGTAACAAAAATTGTTGATGTTTTCTGCCTCGGGGCAAATTTGGGGACCAAAACATCAACAAAAGGACCGAAAAGTGCGCAATAGAAAAGGAAGTGAAGCAATAAGTTTTGCAAACAGAACAAGCATTTGCGATTTGTGGATTCAGCTATACAATTTCAAACCCGAAGAACCCCTCAATTCCCCTAGCCGCCTATAGCGGCGGCTAATAAAGGGTAAGTAAGGTTACAGTGCATACCCCTTGAATTGAAAATATAACAGGTATAAAAAAAAGAGGGTTATCTGAGTGCGATAAAGGAATCACAAGCAACTTAAGGCTATGCTCCGTATTATGTAAAGGTGAAGGAAGCGGTCAGGTACATTGGAGTCAGCGAGGGATTGCACCTGCGAAAAGGCCTCTAGCACATGGTGGCATTCTGATTCCACGCAGCACATAATAAGTTACAACTTACAAGTGCTAATCACATATTCTTAATAATACAATGCACCCTTGCCCAGATATATTAATAGAAAATAGTCAAATTACATACCTTCTGAACATGCTCATAATACATTACTCAATGTTGAGTACCAGGGGGGCATTTGATATGTTTACATTCATGTAACAGATGACAAAATACGTCAATTCTCCGCAGTTGAGTCGAGCTGCATTTGGACAACCATTACATACACTGCTATCGCCTTTATCCACACAACAGATAACAGTCCAGCAGTAGCAATCAATTACGTGTTCATGATAAAATCCGTAAACAATATTTATGTCTGGTGCACAGAACCTTGGCTTCATAACCAGATTGATGAATATTATCATCGTATGATAATATAAAAAACGTAATTTCGTGGAATAGAATATAACGGTTAGACCAAGATGCATGGATAGATCAAGTGTTCAGCAGTCTCCGTTCACACGTAACATCGTGATCCAGGGCAGCCAGGCAGATGGGAGGGCGCCTTGTGCAAATCCAAAAGATGATAACTCAACAGCTCATCAAACAAGGGGCCTTTAATCTTCGACACCATGAAAAACATACAGCTGCTCGGAGGAGGAGGAGGCGGCTATGTGATTAAACCGGAGCCAAAAGCAATCCTCCAATAAATATGCTCCGTGCACACAACTCCTATCGCAACCCCATAGAACAAGCGCAAGTCATGAAGTGTGTTCATGTTTGTAATATCCCTGCAGACTCCCAGGGTATCAACGGTGTTAATAATAGCAACGTCAGAGCCAGAATGACAATTATTTCTGGCCATTGCAATAACAATATTCATGTACCGGTATGTACTAAGGAAAGAGTCAGCGATGAAGCTGAATTGTATGAAACAAGTAAAATAATATCCTTCTGAATGAAGATTGATGAAAAGTCCCACAGAACTTGACAGTATTACTACTATAGAATTACTGTGTACAACTATATAGTGCTACTATTTGTTATGTCTAGAAGTGTTTTCATGTCAACTTTATTCAAGAATACCTTTTTTTTTTTTTTGGTAGCAATTTTTTATATTGCTTTTTTTTTTTTTTTTTTTTTTTCTGACGTTGCAAACAATTAAATGTTCAATCAATCAATACTTCACTTTATAGGCGACAGCTTCTTTTAAGTTTTCACGATGTTTATGCCTAGGCCAATGTTTTTCACCAACGTTGTACTCTAGTTACCATTAATTGTGTATAAATATAATTATATATTGTGTGTGATATGGATGAATACAAAATTCGCGTTCCTTCTATACCAACCGCCTTTCAGTGAAGGTCAAGACAAGTACAATTACAATGTATATATAATTATAAATAGCGTATGAGTTGACATAAATCACCTCATAATACTCAGCCACAAATTCTTCAATCCAGTACGCAACACGCGTGCCCTACTTCCTTGAGTCAATGCTCAAAAGCGCTAGAAATCCGATCAGTCATCCCTGGAGTTGGAAGTCATAAAAAAAAAAAAAAAAAAAAAAAAAGAAAGAAGATGGAAATGATAAGACATCTGGATCGAGGATCTCAGCGAGAGAGCCTGCTGCTGCCGCTGATAGCAAGTGAAGCGACCGAATGATGGATGCGCCCAAGGTGCAATATGCAGTAATCATGCTTCGAAAATCTCAATGGATCGAATGACATAGCCGATCTGTGCTAAAACGGGATGTAAACTCCGTCGACTTTAAACTCACCAACAATCGACTTTCCAAGCTGATTTTTTGCTAAGCAACTTTGAATGAGGAACACCTCAACGCATAGACTTGAGCTTCAATTTGTATCCAAACATTACAATAATTATTATGAGATAAATTAAAAAGAAAACGAAGTTAAGCAATCCCCAATCCCACATGTGATCTACACTGAAGTTAGTGACAATGCACTAGTAGCTGAGCCGGCTGGGAGCGAATAGCACCATGTACTGAGATGTAATTCCGGTGATTCTATTGAATCTCGACTAGAGCTACGTAAGGTGTTCAATAATTACGTGCACAGCGAGCGACGATAAATGAAAGCAAGTCAACACTTTTGAGTCATTGAAAACGGATGTTTGTCAACTGAACAGTGATCTATATTTAACCAGAATGAAGAGCGGCACTCGACGCTTCCAGGTCAAAGGAAATGAGGATGCCCTTAACTGTTTGCTCCTATGCACGTCAGGTGAGCCGAACAAAAAGGACAAACGTCCTCCAACAGCCATTGAGTTATAATAAATCGGTTCAAAGCATTGCAAAGTGAATCGCACAAAGTCGGCAGAGTTGGGTTGCTTTTGAGAAATGGGAGAACTTCTGGTAACTGAAAAAATATATTCAGTTAGAGGATATTTCTATCAAAATGCTGCAGTGATTCAATACAAGGTCAAAGTTCACTAACGAAATAAACGGCTGATCGAAGCCTGATTGCAGTCTTCTAATTGCTCTCCCTATATTCTCATCCCTTTTGTTTTTGACTGGTATTCTCTTTTCACTTCTAACTAAATATGTATTCACAAAATTCATTATTCTCGTAGTTGAATGCTTTTCTTTTGAATCCGTCATTGTCGAAAACGCAAATAATAAAATCACATTTTTCAATTCAGAACATTATCAAGCTAGCTTTTCTCGAGGTTGCAGAGTTTCCCAACTGTGGGAACAGTCAACGCACCCTGGGAGCAATTCCATTTCCAAATGGCATTAGAAGCATGCACAAACAATAGAGTCAAAAGAATATAGCATGTGCCTATGTACGACGGCTTTGCATTTTAATTCACTCCATTCTAAATGATTTTCAATTACACGCACAATTTTGCACATGATTGGGTAAAATTTGCATTCATTTTCCTATTATACAATGGATGCCAGCACTTTTAATTTCTTAATTAGAACTCTCAAAATATGTACCATTTCATTGCTTCACTAAATTGACTATCCTCATGATTATATAATTCAGGGGTATACATGCATTATGCTATTTAAGCATGCTACACGAGACATAAAGTTACCCCGGTATAAATTTATAATAATGCGGAATTTTCACAAAAGTTTATTTTAATCATCGATTCATTCAGAAGAGTCCATGATTTAAATCCTCACCTAGAGGCTTGATTTATTCTAGGCTTAAATGGACAACCCTGATCAATTATACACACTTTCAGCTCTCAGGTCATTGACCTCCTCTATACATTGTATATGCAGATCTGTCCACAAAAATCAATACCAAGTGATCAGTGAATGAATTGCGATGAGATCTGAAATTCTGAATACACTCAATAATCCCCATAATTCCCATAAACTGCAGGCCTTGAATCATGATACGACAACAAAGAAGTAAACTTTTATCCTTGATCAACAGTCATGAATATACTTTCATAAATTAGTTCATTTGAGCACCAAAAAAAAAAACAAAAAAAAAAAAAAACTTGGCAAACCCTCCAATATGAATTGCGATTCATATAATTAATTAATTAATTATTCAGGCAAAAAAACGCTAGAAAAACACTCCAACGGCATAAATAATCTCAATATTGGCTATAGACAAGCAAAAGATAAGCAGCTATCAGTATTCAGCAGGGCGTCGACACAAGTCGACTTGAAGGGGTTGGTGATTACTCAGTGTTGCTAAGAAGAACTATTTGCAGACAGAATCAAAGGACGAGATGAGCACATCATTATGATAAGCTTGATAGCAGCGATAAATAAAGCCATGTGATTAAGTGCATGAAGGCATAATCATATCAAAGACTAATTAAGCGTACTGGCATTTTGAGACTCATTATTTCTTGTGAGTTAGGAGAAACCCTTGGTGACACATTTGCTGGTCACAAGAAATCGTGTGCTTGGTGCATGTCCTTGCATGAAAGTAGTGTGTCGCTGACAAAAGTGCAGTTCAGAAAACGTGCGCTGCAACAACAGTTATCAGTTGATAAAAAAAAAAAAAAAAAAAAAAAAAAACCCAAAGTCAATTGCAGCTTCTTTTCTCTGTGATTCCCACCCCAAATTATTGCTGCTCCTGACCCTTGTGGATGTGACCAATAAAGCACCAAAAATTTAAGTTTGCCTGAACAGGAGTTAGAGAAATAATTGTCAACACAATTGTGATGTCCACCACTAAACAAGCAACGTCCTTGGAAGCCACTGCGAATAACCGATTTCATATAAAGCTCAGCTCTGAACCTTGGAGCCCATTAGAAAAAAAAGAAAAAAAAAAAGAAAAAAAAAAGAAAAAAAAAAAAAAAAGAGGACACAAATACTAATACTTATTACAGTTATTAGCAAGGCAAACAGCACATGTGTACCGTTACGGTACCCAACACATGAAGCAGCCTGATCAGAGTATCAGGATATTAAATTAACGCCTAAGGCATGTACATGTATGTTACTGTAAGTATTACCTATCTTACCGGTATATATTATATGCTTTCGGTGGCATCTAGTGTACTCAAGCAAATGAGGAACTACTAGTACGTGTATAGAAAAAATATTGAACAGCTAAAGTAATGCAACCAAACACAGTCATTACTTATTAGAAACTTTGAATTACTGGTATACACCGTATGTGTATGTATTCATTTATTTCAAATAATTGTATGAATTGTATCAAAATCTCAGATCAAATCCATCCATTATTATTTGAGCAAGAACCAAGAGACGCTCAGACACGAATCCAGTGTCTCCAATGAAGTCGTTCAGTCTGCACCAATCTGACCATTGCTCCTTTCTAACGACAGCCACTGCAGACAGTGTGCATTACATTTGGCATTCAGTATGAAATCTCTGAAATGTAGAGACATTTACAGGAATACAGGATATATGTAACTGCATCCTGCATGAAAGGCTGAAGTGAGTTAGAAATTGAGACCCTTGCTTCCATAATTACACGTCTCTGGGTTTATCAAGGTTTCCTGTTTTCCTGGTAGACTAGCCCTGGTGATAATTATATGTATCACATTCAACTACATTTGCTGGAGAACAGACAGGTTGGTACCTGTAATCTGATTATCTGAGACTAATCAGACTGGTGGTAAAATGCAGTTATTTACTGTAATTGAAAACAGTGACAGTATGAACAGGTCAATTTGCGATTTTTCTGAATTTACCCTGATAGTCATACCGTCAGTGAAGTTAATGCCCTGTGAATCATGGCCCGTTTTGGGTCTTGTAGTTGGTGTGGTTATGTGACCACTGTGATTCGAGTTTGTGCGTTATGGTGGATGGTATCCTAACTAAGCAGTATTCGGGTGAACGAATTCACATATCCTGAATATGCATATCATAATGCATAATAACGTACATCATTTATTTTTACAATGAATAAAGTTATAGTACCGGTATATTTAAATACAAATATACATACACAAATATAATCTCGATATGTGAAAGTGAGAGGGACCATCGAAATGATTTTGACGTATAGAGCCTTCGAGATATACCATTATAATATAGGTCATTGCACATTACAAATGTCCCAAGACTCTGGTCGAATGAAATTGACATGTAATTGGGGCAATTGGCTGAATTTGTCATACGGTTATCAAAATTTAACCACGGGAATGGAAAAGGAGTTGGAGTTATAAAGCCTTTCAAATTATGGAAGTTTGACACATCGTTACAAAAATGTACAGGAATAGGGAGAGCCTGAGGGATTCAAAATGGCTTCGACATAAGGAGCAATTTGACTCATGGAAGTTTGACATATCAAGAATTCAAGATTATACTGTAAGATCCTCTTTTGTCATTCCTATATTCTTGTTGGTTCAATGATATGATATGCCCTAGTCCCATATACCCATATAACACAAGAGTGACAAGACACTCATGGCAGAACTTTGGTGACTACACAGTCCACAATGTTGGCATCTCGCCAGACTGTCACGGATGAACACAGTGGCATATCTGTGTTGATCAGGCACCTGTTTCTCTATATGGGACTGGGACATGAAACATTTCTGTTCTAATTCTGAAATGCAATTTTTTCATATAAAATCAAGTTTGATTCAAAGTAGATTGAAGTAATTTCAATAAAACTGGGACTATAGTCATAATAGTGGGTGCATTTTCAGAGCAATAGATGTATTGACTGGATTTGTAGGGCTTGTAAAATCAATTAACAATTGTGCTGTGCAGTAGAATAAGAGCATGTTAGGATCCCAGGGGTAGCGGCGTTGTGTCATGTGTACACTACGATGCTGCTTCGTGGAGTCAGGCTAGTTGAAGTCAAACCAAGTGAGCTACGAACTTAAAAGTTAGTGGCCGTAAGTAGCTGACAAATTACAGCAAGATGCCATGGGTGTCACCTCGCCCAATTCATCTGTCATTCTGTCATTCCGCGACTATTGTTGTGATGCGTTATGATTCTTCTGACTGCCAATCGCGACAATAGTCGTTTCCCAAGATACCCAAAGTTAGTCGGCACTTTCCGGGACAAATATCGATCGTCGGCTATGCTCAGAGATGTGATCTACTAATTCTACTTCAGACTTCCGCTTTCAGCCATGTGGTCGTGTATTTTTAGCCTCAGCCCTGTTTTGAACGTGCAGACCTCTGTTTAAATGCCGGGGGGTTTAAACGTCTGCAGATAGATTCTATTGCGCACAATCGTTGCTATTTTAGCCTGATGTAGGTATTATTTCATGGATGAAACATTGATAACAGGTAGTACATGTAATACTCTGTTTTATTACACATTGCAGTTGACCATGGCTTCTGCAGACGTTTCTAAAAGTTCTTGTAATAATGTTTTATCAAATGAAACACATAGTTTCTTTTACTTAACTTTTAGTTTTTTTTTTTAGCTCTGACCATCACAGTGACTAAGGGTTCATCAGAAAATTCAGTATCATAGTATAGACTCGTAGATGCATTTTGGTATAAAGAATATTAGTTTATGTTGAGAAATGACTGAGATATGATTTTTTCAATATTGTACATTCTAAGTTGTACAAATTCTGAAATTAATGTTGCAGACAGAGGAATACAGGGCCTAAGATATATACTAATATACGGTAGGCGCAAGAAGTGTTAAAGCAGGTGAGTTGCCCTGCAGACTCCTACAATCATAACAATGGGTCAATTTACAACGCTTCATCGTGAATACTCCGCTTCCAATGCAAATTAAAAAAAGACAAGGGGTGTGTGCAGATCGCAATAGAAGGTTTCTCACCAATGACAGCCTGATAAGTGAATTTAATAAGGGAACTTCCTTCTGTTTTGGTCAGCAGGAAGCAAGACACAAGTTTGCAAACATGCCGATCCGCAGACAAGCGTGACGTCATGGGTTCGTGTGTACTTGTTTTTATTTTTGCCGCTAGGATTTACATGAAGTGCGTTATGATTTCTCGCGCAGAGCTATCCAATATGAACGGTATCAATGCCGCTCTTGAAACGAATGAATTGTGAAACTACGGCCATACGTAGATTTCTCAGAATTGTTCCATATTTACCGAAAATTTTGTTTTATGCTGAGCGTTTTTTTAAAAAGAAAATCAGGAAGTAAGAAAACAAAACTGAAAAGATACGAATAGCTGAGTGGCCCCGTGCGCGTTTTTTTTTTTTAGGCACGTGGTGACTGGGTCGGATGAATGACTGGTAAGAGCCAGCCTGGAAGAAAAAAGAAAAAAAAAAAAAAAAAAAAAAAAAAAAAATTATNTATATATATATATATATATATATATATATATATATATATATATATATATATATATATATATATATATGCCCAAACCC
>KB309137.1:246195-374660 GCA_000328365.1 Capitella teleta
AGCGTGTCCTGCGACTAAACCCCTGGATATTTTTTTTATTTTCTTTTCGGAAATAGATAGAATAATCATTTTGCCACCAGTCAGGCGCAAAAAAAAAAAATATTTTTCGCTATTTTTCTTATTTTAACAAGCGATTTTTTAGGACACCTACCATGTTTCTCATCCTGAAACAGTAAAAAGGTCAGCCAGAGTGCACCACGCATGCGCTTTCGTTTCGTAAACAACAAAGATGTCCTTTTATGGCGAAGATGCTCTGCTCTGATTGGCTGAAGTCGATAGCTTCACGAGGGGAACGGGACCAATCAGCCATCAGCCAAACCAAGCCATCAGCTGACGTTTGCCTCCTATACTTCACAATGGAAGCCATTCTCCCATAGGCGCAATGCTAACCCCGATATTCGGAATGCATTATTTCCTTACGCTTGCATCCAGGCATGGTGTTTTAGGCACGGAATGCTATCAATTGGTGCTATGAGTCAATAGAACATCACTTAAAATTCAGTTCCCCATCCCTTTAAACACCAAAAACAGAGTACTTCTCAAATATACATGAAACCCTGAACTAGACTATTATGTCACATTTGTATATTTCAAATAAAACCCAAGTTTTTGTATATATCAATATCTAACTTTATACCAAATGATTACTAATATGCTGATCTATCATACTTTGACAGCTCGTTGATTTTGGATAAATAATAAAAATTATACATTTTTGCTGTCCACAAACAGCTTCTTGAACATAACGCACACATATATAAGTGCGTTATGCGTTCCGAAATGAGTCGGTTTGACCATATCCATTCGCCGTGCGAGATAGGCGGCAAAACAGTTGAACGTGTGTCCACATTCGTCTTAACGACGAAGGATACTAATGTGAATCACAACGTGCTCTATATCCAAGCGTTATGATTATGCAAGATCCCGACTTGTACAGATGCTGAACATTATTTTGATTAATATTGGCGTATGTTTTCATTTGTAGTATTCGCTACATGTACTTTCTATGTCACAGGTGCTTGTTGCAGTCAGCGATCCTATAATAATTATGTAATGGTCTCTAATTGCAATCACCCAATGTGTGCAAAATTATTAATAGCCTGTCGAACGCTTTGGATGCATAGCAGTATGCAATACAACTTTATCAAGTATTCAAACTCAAAGTTGTATTGCATACTGCTGTATGCATTTAAAGCGTTCGACAGGCTACATTATATATCAAGTCGTTTCGTCTTCTGATCCGTAGAGGTCTCTGTCCTCGGATTTGTAAATTACTCATTTCGATGTACACGCAGCAGAGGTTAGCAGTAAATTGAAATGGTAAACGATCTTCCTCCATGAAATGTAAAAATGGCATTAAAAAAAGGCAGGGTACTGTCTTTAATTTTATTTTGTATCTACATGGATGAGATGATTGAACGGTTTGAAAAATCAGACATTGGTTGTCATTTAGGAAATAGGTTTGTAGGGGATTGGCGTGTGCCGATTATCTCACTTTACAAGCCCCAAGTCATCGAGCGGCTAAAAAAATGATTGCCCTTTGTGAAAAATTTGCCTCGGAATGGCATGTTTTGTACACCCCTCCTAAAATATAGAAAGATCTGCTCACGATATTATACGAAGAACAAATGTCACGTTGTTTAAATTTGGCAACTGTACTTTGTTTGTTAAAAGAGATTTATTTCGATCGCATTGCTGTGATTTTTTTTTTATTCTCCTCTTTGAAATCTAAATGAAAACTCTATATAATATTTAAATTCAATTAGGAAACAGTGCTGTAAAAAGATACTCAATATTTCACCATTGACGAGGTCAAAATTTATTCCATTCTTAATGTCGATGCCGAATGTTTTAGCTCAATTGAATAGTCGGTTTGTAAATTTTTTTTATGGTTGTATGATTAGCAGAACCCTGTTGTTTGGTATGTAGCAGAAACCTGCCGCAATAGCACTAGTACTATAGCCACAAATAATAGACGAGTAAATCATCTAAGTAAATGTCACACTTTTATCCATTCCAATGATCTCAGAAAATCAAAGATGAAATACAAATTTTTGAAAGCATGTGATATAAATTTAAATGATACAGATTTTTCTACTGTTCGGGCTATTACTGACCTGCTTTATGAGCGAATACCATCATACAACTCCATGAATTTATCTTACGAAATATTAACTTGTTTAATTTTTTTTTATTTGGTCCAGCGGGTAAACCACTTTTATACAATGTCACCATGTACATGTGCCCCTTTTCTCCTCTATTCTTTTCTTAGTTTTTGTTCGTTATGTTCAATTTTTAATCGCCATTAAAATGTGAGAGTTCTTTTCATGAATAAAATGATATATACCGAGTGGGCCAAAAGTAGTCTTATCTATTCCATACTAAAGACTTCAATGCTTTTCAATGGCACAGTATTTTTGCGAGAAAGTGTTACAAAACAGATCGCAGTATAACAACAACGTAAACCTCAGAGAAATAAATATCTTGTATGGATAGTTTAACATTCCATGCTGTTATTCGTATTATTTTAAATTCAATTTTGTCGACATTGATGCCGATTTATCTCAATCAAAAGAGTGCACCCAACATTCGGCGATATTTTGATTATTTTCCCTTTCAGCCCCTGACCACGGATGAGCATCATTTGGATGCCCAATTAAGGCATCGCTCGCATGATCGAGTAGGCCTTACAATGCATAATAATGGAATGCATCGTACATTGTAAATTGACTGTCGGGATCATTGAGGCTCAATATCCTGCACCACCTCAACATGTAACTCCTGTCAGCCCTTAGCTCAGCCCTGAGTCGCAACCCAAGGTGCCTCATCTCCAGCGACGATACCACCCGCTATGGGCCACACAGGATGGCCAAGGACGAGAAGTATCAAGTGTCGGAAGGTAGAGAACGGGAATCTGTCAGCCTGTTTGGCCAAGTGCAGAGAAGAGATCCCTCAGCTGAAGATCTCAGAACTTGGATCAGCACGTCAACCAACAAAATGATGCACTTGTGGCCCTCATCCCAGATTTCACAGCCCCTGGACCACCATCAACGCAGCCTCCACTCCATAGCTAAGAGGCAAGTGGTTGCATGAGCATCGGGTGAACCCTGCACCCTGTGTGCTCACGAGGAGAGTCTAAATATAGGAGAACAAGCTCCAGTAGGAAGGTGTCCAGACAATACTCTACAGTCTACGAACACTCTTATATTCGGGTCTTGGGGAGAGTGGAACATTCACACTTCATCATTTGCACCCAATACTAACAGATTTTTTTTTTTTTTTTTTTTTTTTTTTTTTTTTTTCCAGAATGAAACATGGTGGTGATTGAAACTGATGAGGTGAATTTCCATTGAAAAGGTTGACTATTCTCAAATTTGATAACCCTTTTCCTTCATCTGGGTAATCATGGTGGTTGGATCATTCGGTTAGATACCTTCAACAAAATTTCAAAAAGGCCAGCAGAATAACAAATTAATCACACAAATACGCTTAATTACCCATAACTAATCTCTGTGACTTGGATGGACAAAGTAGTTTAACTACAAAAAAATCTTTTTTTTCTTTTTCCCTTCCAAGTATCGGTGACCTGTGCACAGAGAAATGCAACCAAACCATGTTCGTGAGCGGATGGTCAGTCACTTAAAATAGCTAATTAGTGAGTGCAATGATCTATATATTGTTAAGATTGAGAAGGCATGAGCACAGGA
Organism: Capitella teleta; assembly: GCA_000328365.1. Lineage (NCBI taxonomy): Eukaryota > Metazoa > Annelida > Polychaeta > Capitellidae > Capitella > Capitella teleta. Next base: position 249,903 of record KB309137.1, read on the forward strand.
ATTATATAATAAATTAATAATGCTATTATACCGGTATATGTAGATTCAAAGATTACACGCGTGGTTTCAAGAGTGATATTATGTGCGCAGAGGCTATACGCTCTACACTCTGAGGATCGACTTATACAAAATGCGCAGGAGAATTGATCTGTATTCGTGTGATTAGAAATCATTGTATTTATAAAAGGCGATATATGATGCAAGTAGCTCGCACACTTCTTGTCATAGTATATTATGTATAATCATAGATGGCATATAATTACTCTATAATTCTATGTCAGTACCACTCAGTATCGTTACCTGAATGGTCTCGGCTTTGGAACCATAATATTGTTATTTGTAACCTAATCTAACCTCGTTTGCTTGGTTTGCTGAAATTGCCATAATCGCATGCGATTAGATTGCTGTTATATATATATTATATTGTGTTATTTTATTCGACGAATATATAGATTATAAGCGAAGTTGAGACGGCGCCAAAAGATAAGACTTCATTGTTATCGACAACTTGATATGATAAACGACTTTCGCTATCATCTAAGCCGCCCTTACTAGTATATAAAGCGACACGTGTGAGCATTTTTCAGAACAGCCAGGAGACGTATTTTGCTTTGGGACGTCAGTGAACGTACGGGCAAAAGCGACCTCCGAAAATCATTAATTCCAATCATCAAACGACGCAGAATTCCTAAGATGGCCGCTACATCTCTTTGTCGCCAGAATTTCCACTCGGATTGCGAGGCGCTCATCAACAAGCAGATCAACATGGAAATGCACGCCAATTACGTGTACACTTCAATGGTAAGGCGTTGGATTTCATACGCAATTCATTGATTGTCGATCTCAGGCATATTACTTCGACCGAGATGACGTCGCCCTGTCCGGGTTCGCGAGGTTCTTCCGAAAGGCAGCCGAAGAAGAACGAGAACACGCCGAGAGGTTGATGAAGTATCAGAACACGAGAGGAGGCCGCGTTGTTCTACAGGACATCCAGGTATAGCGCAATCTTCTATATTAGGGACCTATATATGTTACCGCATGTTTGGGTTGTGATATTACTGTCGTATCCACTCTTGTGACGGGTTTATCAAACCAGTTTGGTATAACAAAAAACGCTCGTGTTTAATAGCACGTGTTAGGTAATGGAACTTACTGAACACGTTTGTAATGGGACGGGTTCTTTGTGTGGATTTTGAATTGTTTATTAAAGTCCGTACGCGTCTGCATTACAAAAATGTCCATATGGCAACCACGATGGTGCATGACTCAAAAGGAGACTTTTGTTGCAATTTCTTCGCTTTTTAATGTCACAGTATATACATGCTAGTAATGTGTTTATAGTAAATTAATTAGTGTCGTATGTACGTGTATATAGAGTTATGATTTATGCCTTATTACCACAAGTGATTGGTTTATCAAACTATGTAAGGAGGCTTGCAGGTACGCGTGGTGTATATGTATGCCACGTGGCGTATTCTATGGCGAATGGCGGAATTTTGGTGGTAACGATGTGTGCAGTCATGTCATGTGACGAAGGTGATCGCATGTATTGCCGTTGAAAGAGTACCTTGTAATCTCGAGTGATAAGGGTTCAATACATGTAAAGTGTGAGTGGCTTCATTATATCAATGTAAGTGCCAGTTCAGTCCGTCGCCGCCTCGAATCAGGACTGCTATTAGCCTGTTCAAGCACAATCCATTACTTTCGGAAACACTTAAAGTTGAATCGTTTGGGACGTCGGGTGGACTTTGGCTGTTATCACCAACCGGACATTGGAGTGTGACGCCCACTTTCTATAGAAGTTTAATGATAAGACTTGTTTACTGAATAGGAAACCATGATGCCCTCCAGTATCCGAAAAATCGGCCAATGTCATTCATTCAATGATTAAACGATCCTTTTGCAGAAACCCGAACAGGAAGAATGGGGCACAGGGTTGGACGCCATGCTCTTCTCTTTGGATATGGAGAAGAGGGTGAACCAGTCCCTTCTGGACCTGGAATCTACAGCGTTGGCACACGCAGACCCAGAGGTACGAGCCTCTTTTACAAATGACATCGCATTTCAGTGATGTTACTTATTGCAGCTCGCCGATTTCATCGCCTCTGAGTATCTACACGAGCAGGTAGCGGCCATCAAAGGGATCTGCTGTCATATAACTAATCTCAGACGATGTGGCTGCGGCCTTGGAGAGTTCCTCTACCAGAAGGAAGCTCTGGGGCCTTAAACCACACTTCAATCTATTTTCCACTTATTTTTCGCGGGATTCACTTTCTTACTCGCGAGCATTGGAGCCACATAATGGTTGCCAATAGGGCATTTCACGCGGCGCTAAATACGAGGCTGTATATTCAATGTTTTCACGAGTGCAGCAAGACCACATATAGCTCTAGTCTAGCCATTCATTAAACTAAGAATGAACTTGACAACAATGGACCCAGTTTCGTAGAATGAATGATAGCACTTCTAAGATTTTCATGAGAGCAGCAGGACCACATGTAGCTCCTAGCTTGCCAGTCATTGTGCACTCCAAACAAGCTCAACCCCGAACTGGAGTGTATATTAGAGTGAACCTGAAGGTATTAGAATGCGCAAATTGGCGCTCCAAGTGAGCCCGAACGCAACCGTTGACCAGCTGTTTTGATGTTCAACTTTGAGGCTGAACTCCGTGTCGCTTGTTGAGATTGTGAATCTGGTGAAATATGTGTTTAAAATAAATTATTTTTACAAATTCATCGTTCTGTTCATCGTACTCTTAGAATATACTGGTTATACATCACACTTATATGCTATCAAGGGCCTTAGTGTCGTGCATCAACAGCAGCACACACGACATGGTTCATTGGCATAAAATATACCGATTATGGAACAACTAGATGAAAGAAAATTCTTGCATACTATGATTGTGTAAAAATAGCTGGCTTCGGCATGCAACCTGACGCCATTATCTACAATATATATATAACAATGAAAATTATTTCTCTTGACGTACGTATTCTTCTTGAACAGCAATGGGAGTGGGTTCTATTCGTAATCTGAAAGGAAATGCAAAACATTATCAGTGGTGACATTTGTCCTATATCCGAACAGTTAGGTCAGCCCAATCCATTCATTCCGTTCTATATGTATGTATGGATGGAGTTTTACGCACTCTGATACAGAAAGTATTATATTAGTGCCTCTCATTCCGTTGTAGTTGAAAATGAAAATTTGTGCATCATTCAGCAATCACAGTACGGGCTAAAGCCAGGTTAACGAACATTAAACACGTATGATGCATTCACTTTAATTCACACATTCCTTTCTCTCAGATCTCCTATTCTTTTGAATGTATCGAATGTACATTGTACATGTATTGAATGTTACTGTATATATCATTTATTTCGCAAATGAATTTGCACTTTTAGAAGAAGGTAAAGCAAAAAAAAAAAAAAAAAAAAAAAAAAAAAAAGAATAACGAAAAGTACACACACTATACATGTGTGTATGCAAAGCCACCCATTCCATAGTTTGAATCTATTAGTCGAGCAGTGTAGCTCCCTCCACCTCCTACTTACCATCTACTCCCTGAACAACAGACGTTCTTGAAATGATTCTAATTGATAACATAATTATTTGTTCTATATTAAAGTATGTTTGACTCATCGCTCATTCCATTCATAAACAGCTGAAACCCAATCACCAACAGAAAGAGAATGGATGGACACACCAAGCGTGAGAATGCGAGTGTCAGTTATATATTATGCCTATGGCAACCCAAGGAGTCTCACAGACACGAAATTATATTTCACGGTGTTGATATAGTTGATAAATTAGAACTTTCATATTTCCTGAATTGGTAAAACGCTTCGAAACCCAAGGAGTCGTAGAATTGAATGAAATGCGGAAAAAATTGCAATCAGAGTGAACTTTCTTGAATGGCCCATTCCGCAGAACCTGTTCATCTTGCGATCTTGAAGGCCAACATTGAAATTGGAAAATTCTACATACAATGTAATCACTTTGAGTGTCTTCAGAGCACCTGTGAGAAAGATTCGTTCTCTTCCGCCATTTTTACATAAGACACTCGGCACGGAAGAATTTTCCTACATTTCGTTTCAACATACATTCGATTCACCCTCAAATCATCAACATCTGGAACCCAATCACATGCAAAAGGAAATAAAAATGGATGGATACACAGAAGGTGAAGAGGTATTTCAAGTGTTGATGACAGAGACTGAATAACGCGATTATTTTTTTATAATTATCATCGCTTTTGGGGAAGTTATGACTACGATCGAGGGAGTCATTACGTACGAGGGAGCACAATGACAATGTTATTGCTCCATACGAAGACAATGGCTTAAAAAAAAAAGAGGAATGATAACGGATATATCGTTGAGTATACATTTAAAATTATTTCATCATAAATACTATGAGCCGGTGATTGTGCGAAGAATGGCGAATGGGGTTGGAGTGATGAGCGTTAGCAGCAGCAGAATTAATAGCCACGGGGGCCGCGTGGCCGTTCCACCGCTGTTGTGGTCGACCCGGGGGTCAGAGAAAGGATCTAGAACAGAAAGAGATATGATCGGAGTTAAGAATAGGTTTCCCAGCCATATAGTTAAGAAGTATAGCATAGAGTTCCTTAACGACATTAGAAGTATTACATAGAGTTCCTTAACGATTTTACGGACTCGACATACCTTCATATTTCCTGAATTGGTAAAATGCTTCGAAGCCCATTGAGTCGTAAACATTGTTGGACTTGAATGTAACCCGAAAGAACTTGCCATCGGAATGTATCTCTTTCTTCGCTTTCGTTTCCTTCGTTCCACAATACCTGTGCATCTTACGATCTTGAAGATCAATATTGAAATTGGAAAATTCTACATAATCGCTTTGAGTGTCTTCAGAGCACCTGTGAGAAAGATCTTTAGGCCATGACAGTGTGGGTTTGTATCACATACCCTGGCGGAATACCCTCGACATCAAAGTAAGGGAATGTGATGTATATCCTCTCATTCTCTTGACCATAGAACAGGTAGTGACACTCTGTATTGCGGGGATAAAGACCAGGGAAGTTTGGAGAGGTGAAGGTGCCGTTTGGGGCATCCTTGCTGTGGAATGCAAACCCACATACTGAAAATAACATTTCACGTCAGTAGTATTGATCGGAATTCATTGCAATGCTGCACTATTTACCCATGTCATCAGCTTGCTCGCCTGCTTTGACGCCAAAGTCTGTGAGTAAAACGAGACATTTAGAGAGATTTGTAAGGCATTAATTGTGTAACCTACTTGTGACAAACTTGTATGTTGCCATGAAACCGGTGGCGGCCGGCGCAGATCGCGACGTCAAACTGCACCACAAGCTGTTGGTTGTTGGACATGAGCATCGGAGGCCTCTTGCTGCCGCAGTACACGCCGATGCTGTGGGGCTCACCGTTGATCTTGATGTTGACAGTGACAGAGTCAACATCATCACAGCTGCAACGACAAAACTGTCAACTGCGCTAAGAATACGTGAGATGTGCTCACTCGTAAGGGTGGTTGGGATCTCCGGAGGGATAGCTCAGGTTGAAGTACGTGAAGACGATTTGAACTCGTTCTCCTTCTTGGCCGAGGAATCGGTAGATTCTCGTCGTGTCGTCCGGGTAGCTCAGAGGGTAGCAGGGTGAGCTGAATGTTCCGTTTTTTTCTCACAGTGCTCGAGTACTCTTGGTTCTCTTGGTCACATTCCATGGCTACACTATCAAAATCTAAAACAAACTTATTATCCAATGAGTTACAGGGAAAGGTATGGTCCGGGCCAAATAACTTTTAAACTAAGCGCCGCTTAGCATGTGTGTAAGAATTTCTGGGATGGTCTGAGAAAAATGATGTCCCAGAACGTTAGCCCCATTATATCGACCAATGTGTTTAAATCTTCAAAGCTTTGCGAAAACTTGCTCGGTGTAATGGAGGTTTAAACAAGTTTTAAGTACGTACATCACCTCAATCCTGTTTGCAATCAGATCATATTAGGTTCAGATCGGTTCAATTTACAATTCTCAAGCAGTACAAGCCAGCTTACAGATAACCTTGAATCTTTCACTTCTAATCGCATCCCTAACCCAATCCAATTTGAACTCGTTCTTCGGCTGTTGTATGCACCAATACCACTACTACTCATGCAGTGTGCAGAACACAAGATTCATGGATGCTCGATTGGAAAGCATTTCGTCTATATGGACAGAAGTAAGAAGTAAAAGTAGGGGGAACTCCCTTGAACACTCTTCTTCGTATCCAGGGTATTTCCGTCCATGAAGTTCTTACACAAATAGAAGGCATAGCTACAACGTTCAGGCCTACCAAGTTTGAATACAGTTTAAGTCATCTTTGAAAATTATACTACGAAAAGTACTTGTGATAACTTGCTTTGTGTAATTGGGGCATTGACTCAAATATGGTTGTTCGATTGGAAAGCATTTCGTCTATAAGGACAGAAGTAAGAAAATTTAGTTTGCAGTTCACCAATCTCGTTGTCATTGCATAGCCTTGCAAAGTCCGTGTCAAGTCCACGGACTCGGTTTGATCAGCTGACTGCAATCGATCCTATGCGGACCGTGGAGGTCGAGGTCCCGCGTTCGAAACCCGATCCGGCCACGGGCGTTATGATTGTGAATTATAATTGTAATCCGTTATAATTGTAATTCTTCGGTGAATCTGCAGTGCTGCCCAACTGCATAACAAGGCCGGGCGCTGTGTACTACTGTCTATGGTGGCATGCAGGATAAAGAACTCTAGGATTTATCGATAAAAGTAGGGGGAAACCCCGTTCCCGGGCTTCTGTTCTGGCGCCGTATCACCCAAATGGGTTGGGTTGAGCTAACTCCCTCGAACACTTTTCTTCGTATCCCATCCATAAAGTTCTTACACAAATAGAAGGCATAGCTACAGCGTTCAGGCCTTCGCAGTTTGAATACAGTTTGGGTTATCCTTGAAAAGTATACCACGAAAAATACTTGTGATAACATGCTTGGTGTAATTGGGGCATTGTCTCAAACATTCACACGCTTTATCGCGAATAGTATCTGAATCGTGGTTTCGAGCACGTTGAGAATAGTTATGTCGTAAAATTTGTTTCACCATGTGTGAACTCATTAATTATGTAACACATTTGGTATCTATATATTTTTAAATCGTGGGCTTATTTAAGCTCGGAATTCTGAAGCAACTAAGACTTATGTGGTCCGAGGAGGTAAGCAGGAGTTAAGTGCCTTACTTATGAGGACACGGGGGCCAGGGGCTAACCCACGCTCCTGCTATATTATGAGTCACGCTGTGCTCCCCACTCCGTTGAGATGCATTGGTACTTGTGATGTCAGCAAAATGGCGTGGTTAGCTTTTGGTGATTACAATTCAGTGAGTTGGTTAAATGGAGGCTGTGGGTGCATTCCACCCGGAGGCTCCGTCTTAATGCCACTAATGCATGGTTAGCATTAAGGTCACACTGTATTTGTCTTGTGGAGATCTGTCATCAGGACTAATGGAAGAAGCGGCTAGTGGCTCCTTTCTTACGCAATAAGGATTCTCTGCTGGCTTCATTACATCAATGGCACATAACAGAATACACGGAAGACCCTCTCGCATAACACTTGGACAGAGTAGCACTCAATAGGCATTACAAGTATGTTCGTGCTGGTAACGGTGATCTGAGGGGAAAATTTTGCACAATTTTCATAGGAAAACAAATACACAACATTGAATGAAGACGGAATTTACGAGTATAAAATCGCTTTTATTAGAATGACTGCAAATTCACATGTACAATGTGTTGGCAATCTTTGACATGCAACTCATAACGCCCCTATCTTACAATTGGAATTCATTCTCCTTGAACGTCAACGAGAGATAAGAAGAAATAAGTAGGATTGAGGTGGAAGAGGACGCTGAGGAAAAGAAGGAGGAGAAGGTTGAAGAGGAGGATGTGGAGGAGGAGAGAGAAAGGGAGTTGTAGGTCTATTGGTCATCAGAAATGAAATTGCAATAACCAAACAGTGATATGTCCAATCCAAGCAGACTTGACTATCAGGCCAAAACTGAGCTAACAACATCTTAAAAAATGTAGTTCTATATTTTTCAGATCTAAATTAATAAGTAACTGATTACAAGAAGTGAATATGTGTATGTACATCATGAGTGATGCCTTAGGTGGATTATTTACACTGTACACACGTACAATAAGGGTATATGTGGTTGTGTGTGCGGCTCTAGTACTATATTAAGTACAGAGAGCGGAGAACACAAGGAGAGCGCGAAGGAGACAGCATTCTGCATGGGGGAGGGAGGTAGTGGGGGGGGGGGCGTTCTCTTCCCCCATTTTTACATAAGAAACTCGGCACGGAAGAATTTTCCTACATTTCGTTTCAACATACATTCGATTCACCCTCAAATCATCAACATCTGGAACCCAATCACATGCAAAAGGAAATAAAAATGGATGGATACACAGAAGGTGAAGAGGTATTTCAAGTGTTGATGACAGAGACTGAATAACGCGATTATTTTCTATAATTATCATCGCTTTTGGGGAAGTTATGACTACGATCGAGGGAGTCATTACGTACGAGGGAGCACAATGACAATGTTATTGCTCCATACGAAGACAATGGCTTAAAAAAAAAAAGAGGAATGATTACGGATATATCGTTGAGTATACATTTAAAATTATTTCATCATAAATACTATGAGCCGGTGATTGTGCGAAGAATGGCGAATGGGGTTGGAGTGATGAGCGTTAGCAGCAGCAGAATTAATAGCCACGGGGGCCGCGTGGCCGTTCCACCGCTGTTGTGGTCGACCCGGGGGTCAGAGAAAGGATCTAGAACAGAAAGAGATATGATCGGAGTTAAGAATAGGTTTCCCAGCCATATAGTTAAGAAGTATAGCATAGAGTTCCTTAACGACATTAGAAGTATTACATAGAGTTCCTTAACGATTTTACGGACTCGACATACCTTCATATTTCCTGAATTGGTAAAATGCTTCGAAGCCCATTGAGTCGTAAACATTGTTGGACTTGAATGTAACCCGAAAGAACTTGCCATCGGAATGTATCTCTTTCTTCGCTTTCGTTTCCTTCGTTCCACAATACCTGTGCATCTTACGATCTTGAAGATCAATATTGAAATTGGAAAATTCTACATAATCGCTTTGAGTGTCTTCAGAGCACCTGTGAGAAAGATCTTTAGGCCATGACAGTGTGGGTTTGTATCGCATACCCTGGCGGAATACCCTCGACATCAAAGTAAGGGAATGTGATGTATATCCTCTCATTCTCTTGACCATAGAACAGGTAGTGACACTCTGTATTGCGGGGATAAAGACCAGGGAAGTTTGGAGAGGTGAAGGTGCCGTTTGGGGCATCCTTGCTGTGGAATGCAAACCCACATACTGAAAATAACATTTCACGTCAGTAGTATTGATCGGAATTCATCGCAATGATGCACTATTTACCCATGTCATCAGCTTGCTCGCCTGCTTTGACGCCAAAGTCTGTGAGTAAAACGAGACATTTAGAGAGATTTGTAAGGCATTAATTGTGTAACCTACTTGTGACAAACTTGTATGTTGCCATGAAACCGGTGGCGGCCGGCGCAGATCGCGAGTCAAACTGCACCACAAGCTGTTGGTTGTTGGACATGAGCATCGGAGGCCTCTTGCTGCCGCAGTACACGCCGATGCTGTGGGGCTCACCGTTGATCTTGATGTTGACAGTGACAGAGTCAACATCCTCACAGCTGCAACGACAAAACTGTCAACTGCGCTAAGAATACGTGAGTTGTGCTCACTCGTAAGGGTTGTCGGGATCTCCGGAAGGATAACTCAGGTCGAGGGAAGTGAACATAATTTGTACTCGCTCTCCTCCTTGGCCCTGGAAGCGGTATATACACGTTGTGTCTTCAGGGTAATCGCGAGGGTAGCCGGGTGAGCTGAATGTTCCATTTTTGCTCCCAGAACTTGAGTATTCTCGAACACATTCAGTGGCTGCGAAACAAGAGGAAAAAAAAAGGTTACTTCCAATGGGTTGGGCTTGGGTTGGGTTCACGGTCATGTTCACAACATCCATGCCCACTTTTGCATGCTTTCAGGTAATTAAGAAGGGTCACGAATTCTGTAATTAGCATGATTACAACGCCATTGACGGTTTCTGATCCTAGATGATCCCACCAGCAAATGGCTTTGCGTTCGCGAAACCCGAAGCAGGATGGCCATCTTGGGAGGACGGTTTTGGCGAGGAGGGGAGGAGCCCTGATTCTGCTGATGCGATTACCCTCCACCCTCAATCACATTACCACTTGCGGCCTAAATTCTGATTAGGTTTCAAGAGAGAGGCACGCGAGGAAGATAATTTCATTTAAAAAATTCGTTTCCAGGTGCTTTCAGCCGATCAGTCGAGAAATAACATCACTTTGCGGCTAATCTCGTCAATATGAAAGCTGGGACGTGCTGCGGAGTACGAACATTATATCCCGCTAAGCACAAGAACATCTCAGTAAGAAAAGCCAACAGCAGACAATTCACCCCCCCCCCCCGCTCTGAAGGAAGCAAGAGGCACACATTGTTTGAGTCATTTCCTCACGAGGGAAAGAGCTTCAACCCTAAAAGCGCTCCATTGTCTTTCTCTTTTTTTTTTTTTTTTTTTTTCTTTTTTTTTTTGCCATCGTCAAACAACGACCAGATTAGGAAGGGCAAATCCAAACAATGAAGGACTTGTGTTAAGATGCGTGCTCTAGGTTACGCTTGCTATTAGAAAGCACAATGGACCCGGCTAAGCACTTGGCTAAAGAAATGGCCACGCGACAACATGCAGGAGCCAGAACAGCATGCAACTCACGCAAGAACCACAATGAATGATTGATGTTCAGCGAGGGTAATGAAGGCATATGCTTCTGTTGCAGGCCTCTTACAGCCCACTTTAAAGCTGTGGAATGCCTGCTGTGCAAACCGAGTGAACCCTATGCCGCACGTTCAGGCCCGCATATATATAGGATCGTGTCATCGCCAATTCACCTTGCATGCACGATTCAAGGGAAGGGGAAATAATCAGATCAACGTATAATTGATTTGAAACCGCGTTGATTGCTGTTGAGTACAGTGGAGACGTAACCATGTGAGGCACGGAGCGGCGTGTGTGTCGATCGGTTGTGACCTGACAGGAGTGGGACGATGGAAGCGTTCTCTGTGATATCACACACAACAAATGTCCATTGAAGAAGACATGCGTTCGGAAATCGCTGTTCAGCTGAATGACAATGAGCAATATCGGCAACCAAGGCCTCGATTTATTGCCGGGTATCCTTTGATGCCGCAACAGCCGAGATGACAATCATGGCTTATTCTTTGTTGTGATGAACGGTCCAACATTTTACGAGAAGATCATCCCTGATGGCGATGAAGGGCTTTCGAGTGTGGCTCACGAATCAAACAACAGTCCCTGCCTGCCAGTCAACAAGAATCGAGGCACGCAATCTAGTCAAAACCTCCACAACCCACGAGGCGGCTGCCTTAGTTTTTAGGAAATCGTACGTGTCATACACGTTATAGTGTCATCTTAGTCGATTTCTGTATGAATCGCACGCGTCTAGTATCACACATTGACCACGTGGGACAATTTCATGCGTTTTATTGTGAAGTTTCTCTTAAAAGCAGATGATCTTGTATCGAGCCGTAAAAAAAGCATACATTATCAAACACTGAGGCTTAAACAGCATGGCAACGATGAAAGAGAAGAGAACGAATTGACCAAGATTTCAGCAGGCCAGGACGAGATTGACATGGGCTCTTTTTTGTTCATTCTGGCCACGATCAGAGCAAATATCGCCGGCCACGGTGGATAGGAGATTGCCTGCTGTATAGAAAAGCATCCTGCTGCAACAGGATCCCTCGAAGGAATGCCAATTAAGACGCTGATCCGCCTTCGGACTGAGGCAGCGATGGAGCGAGCTGACCAAGTGGATTTTGGGGCGGCATCCAGCAATCAATGTGCCTTTGAAGTCGTTCGAGATTTAATTACTTGACATCCCCGCTCTGGTGGCTGTGCAAATTGCATGACCTGTGGTTTCATCTTGCTCGGTTACGGTAAAACAGTCGTATGTGTAAACAAGTTAATTGCGATGTGCTACGCATACAGGTGTGTGAGCATCAATTACCTGGGGAGGATCTATGCATTCGGATCCCACTGTGAGGTAAGGTTGCGCCAGGTAAATGCACTTAAGTATTATCCCACGGCAATGACAACCATTTTCAAAGAGAAGCGGTCTTGCTCAGAGGTTCTGTTGTTCTCCCACGAAGTGCAATCGTCACCCCTTCGGTGCGGCAGAACATTGTTCTTAGGCGGCCCTTGCAACCACAGGAGCACAGTTTCACAGCACTCTGCTATCTCTGCGATGACCTATCGCCATTACTCCGTACCGATCTTATTCTCTTACCAGACAATAACGTCATGATGGACGTCGGGCCTCACCAGCGTCGTTTTAGATTTGGACCAACAGCAAATGTCACATGGAAGCCCATGGGCAAAATCAAAAGGCTCTCTTGGGGTGCTTGCTTGTGGAGGAGAATGTCACGCTAATGTTGGCTAACATCCATTTCAGTGAGTCATACGACGAAACCAAACAAGAGAAGAAAAATAAGTGAAAGTATTATCATTGGGTTTTATAATGATAGAGATGCCAAGACACGTTATACAATGCCACGCCCTCTCTGTTGCCTTGTGTAAGAACATACAAGCCAATATTGTACAATTTCAGAAACGAGGAGTAAATGAAGAATAATGACAAATCTGCCCGTGGTCGATCCATACGCATTGTATGGAAATGTTTCAGGTTCAGAGAGAACACAAAGCGGATGATTGATTGATGAAGAGCAAGAACTCACCTATGAAAGAAACACAAAAAGCCACTCTCCCCATTTGCCACATCAACATTGCAGCCAGTTTCGATCAACCCAGATAGCAAATAAAACGGCTAAATGTGTTTGCTGGCCTGGCTGCAAATACTGCCCTTTGCCCAATGGTATGCCATTGAAGAAAATTTCGGAGATGAAATGGACACATCGGAATGGCACAGATGGAGTGGAATCAGAAAATGAAATTGAAACAAACGAGCAAAGTAGCGCAAAAGTTGCCTGATGGATCATCATGGCTTGTCCCATCTGGGCCAATGGCAGGTCAATTCCATATCCAATACGCAGAGTTTTCTTGCCAGCTGGTATTGTATCCTTTTCCACTTCTTCTGCCAATGCATGCGGTTCGGATGAGCGAAGCAAAAATGATACCACCTCTTGATTGAATGAAATCAAATCGGATTTGTGATCCGGACTGAAGACGATGAGAGCAACTTGGGCGATTGTCTCCTACCTTGGTTACCAAGACGATATCCGCGTTTAGCAAGCACAATCCTGGAGGCAAGATAGCACATCACAACCAGTCTACTGACAATGGTAGTTGGGTTGATTGTCGATTTCAGCAGCATGCCTTCGTCGGGGTTCTCGTCAGCGGAGTCGCATGCCTCTATAGCACACCGTCGTCTCGGCCTGCACAGGGGGGCTAAGCCGATTGGCAGCAAGCATCTGCACAGGCGCTTGCTTTATAACACCGCCTGCCGCACACTGATAAGCCAACGCGTCGGCGGCGACGTTGACAAGTGACTGCTCATTTGTGTTGTTCTTTTCATCGAATAGCCTGATCACGCAACCACTAATTGACCCGAGAACTGGTGATTAGCCACTCAGTCCTCCCATCACCGAAGGGACTCGCCGTATTGCTCAACTAACTGGCTGCGCGATTGTTCTTATCTGCGCAGATAAGAGTATATAAAGTGTAGTTACCCCATTGACAACCATCTCGGCGAGATCTACAAGCAGCAGCGGCACTGCATCCAATTTGCTGGCCGATTGCCGGGGCTAATCCTCTCTGACACTCAATCTCAAGATAGCAAATCATCGCTTTTGGCAAAGTGCTCCAATCAGGCTCTGAATTTCTCAACGGGGTGAGCACGTCTGCGTCACTCACGCCATTGCGTACAGGGCCAGCTCAGCAACAGGGCTGGTCATCTGCATCATAGCCGGCCTTTTATGCAGAGTGCCAAGCGATTAGGGCAGCGACCGGAAAACATACTTGATTCATGTGTGAGGCTCTCAACACTTTTACGGTCTCCTTTTGTCTGGGCAAGGACGCCGATTAGAACTGCATCCACTGATGAATTGCGCGGCCATCAACACATCAACATCAGTCACCGCCCGTTACAATAGACCCAGTACAAACACGATCAAGGTACATTGCACTCTGATAGCCATGTCAAAGTGTCGGGTGACACTCCGCTGTACCTGTTCTATAGTGCACTGGAATATCAAAGCTCCTGGAGACAGGGATATGATCACAGAGTATGTGCAATTTTGCACGATGGGCTGTGACTGCTACAAAGAAATTACCGGAGCTGAAGAAGGAAATTTCCCCAGGGAATATCGCAAGATGCATTAATTTTTCAAAACATTATTGCGCCCATATGCTTTCCTTGGAAACATTTGCTTGCAATATTAATTCACGCAAACGCAAATCATCAGATGACAGAAGACAAAGTAATATTTTTAGGACATGACTCAACGTATCAATCTTGGCACAATTACGCACGCAACGCGGATAAGTAATAAAGTTGTCTGGGAAGGGAGAAGAGTCAATCGAATTTGTCACTCAACTGATCAATTATGCGTTGGTTAATACAAATATGGTGATTCTCATCAGGACAGTGCTTAACACAAAATGAATTTTGACTCAGATCGAACGAATTCTTTACTCGCATTACATGTGAGCACAAAGGCTCATTTGTGTAACGAACTGAGTGGTTTATTGGCGCCCGTATTGTACACGTAGAATGAATACATTAGTAGAGGGTGATCCATCAAATCCTATTGATTGCCCTTTTTGACAGCAATGCTTTTTCTTTTGCTCATTCACCTCTGAACGTACACCTGAGGCGTCGTGACTACACATCTGCGAGGCAATATGCTGATTCCTTGATTGATGTTCAGGTCACGCGTTTCAATATCATATTGTATAAAACAAACATTTGACTTGACTTATACGTTTAAGGGCCCAATGTAATGAACACTAATATGAAGCTTTAGATTTCGTTATATGTATAAGCAAATATATAATGAAACTTGTATTTTCCTAGTAGGCATTGTGAGTACGATAATGTCACTGGATGGCATCGATATTCCCAATGGAGGTTAATGACGTCATCACGAGGCAGGGAGCGCCCTGCACAATGCTTTAATGGCATACATCAACACTATTACCTTCCCAATCCGACGGAAACTGTTGGCTATTAGCCTGCAACCATAGTCGGCATTCAAAGCCAATAATCGCCCATTACGGGTACCAAGTATAGAAATTGAAGCATTTAAACCCTGCTCTCAATTACAAAAAACAGTGGTGGCGAAAGTTTCCTCGAGTACGAATTGGCGTTGATTAGAGCTGAGGGTTAATACAGGGCGAGGATCTGGATATATCCCCGGTCAGGGAGCTATTCAATATCAAGTACACGGTAGAGACGTTGACCATCCTCTTAGCATGGTGCTATAGCATGGTCATATAGCATGGTCATTCCTAGGTCATTATGGGTCCATCGTGAGCCATTCCATCATCGTAAATGACGGCTCACTCCCGCCGGTGCAGCAGACACACTACCATTCGAAGGACGCCTTGCACGCCGCAAGTTCTCGCTATGATTGATGGCAACAGTAGGACACGCAATAAGGACATGTCGACATATTCTTATCCAAGTCTATGGAAACCATCAAACAAGCCCGCTTTGGGTCTGGTGGGAGTGAGAACAAAGGCGTCAGTCAGGCCATGCTTAAACCAAAAGATGCCAAGTGTTATCGGACATTTAGAGCATGAGTTGCAGGCGACAAAATTATTCGGTGATTAGAGTGCTGCTCAACTGCGTAACAAGGCCGGGCGCTGTGTACTACTGTCTATGGGGGTATGCAAGATAAAGAACCCTTGGGATTTATCGATAAGAGTAGGGGGAAACCCCGGTCCCGGGCCTTCTGTTTTGGCGCCCGTATCACCCGAATGGGTTGGGTGGAGCCGTGAAACCCCATCATGCCTCATGCTTCATGCAAGCGACAAAGATATCAATGTCTGATCCATTTTGTATACCTGTACATACATATTTACACTGCACTACAACTTATGAGCAGATCATCTTCAACGAGAGGGAAAGTCAAGATCAAATTCCAGTGCTACCCAAGCCAGGTATAGAGCACCTGGATGAGAGAAAGTCGCATTATCACCGTTATAAACCAACACACTAGAAAAGGAAAGGTTTCACTCGTGATAGTGCAACTCTTCATTTTAGTTCATAGACGTGAGATCAATCGATACGGAGGTAAACCAAAGAGCCTTTCGGAGAACATAGCGTATTGATTACATGAATAGGTGCAAATGAGCATGGAGTCTATTCACAGGAGTTCCAAGCAAAAGGAAAGAGAACAAAAGTCGAGATTGATTGCGGTCGGACGCACCACAAATAAGGTTTGTAAATGATTAGGCGGAACTCATTGAATTACGCTCAGGATCGGTGCATCAATTGTTATTTCATATATTGAACTCACTTTTAAGTAATTAGTGCTCGCCGTGTAGAGTTGTACCACTTGTATAACCACATTCTTATAATAATATATGATACCCATTTGATATATAGCTTCGTATGACCTTACTTCAACCCTGAAGACGTTCACCATACAGGCGATAAATCATTCCTTCAGTGCAATATTACGGGTTGCATCTGTGATTTAGGACCAGAGCCAGGTGATGCTGTGTCGTATTAAACTTGGATGAGAGAAGAAAGGAAGGAAGTCCGTGCTCCAAACAAATGACTCCTCTTTTTATGCCCAGCAGGGAAATGCACTCAAGCCATTCGGGAAGATAAAAAAAAAAAAAAAAAAAAAAAAAAAAAAAAGAAAAGATGACAATGATACCGATAAGAGAAGCAAATGGAGCTGATTTAAAGTCAGATGTGCTGAGTCGGGGAGGGAAAGAGAGGAAGGGCGATTGAGAAAGTGCGGGGCTTCTGGGCTGAAAAACTCCGAAGGACAACAAAAGATTCGGTTTCTTGAATTATTCAAATCTGCCGATTAAGGTGAGATTGGTGCAGATCGTCTCGATGTTGTGTCAAAGAAGGCAATGGATTCGATCCACACGCAGATGGGGCCCGGATTCGGGTGGATTTAAGGGTTGCCATGGGTAACAGCCATAGCACGAACTCACCCCTCGTTGATCCACAGTTCTATGCATAGAACACGTAGTCTGACCCTTGACAGGGGAACTATGCCAATTGATGACACCACGCAGACAAATGAGATTCGGATTTCGAGAAGCACATTACTAAACAGGTGAATGTCCAAGAAGTCCTTAGCTGCCCGAGACGATCAGGCAGACAGTGTCACACGCGAAAGGTAACTCAAGGTGTTAAATGCATTACTCGACGGAGAGAACATATTTCTCTCATCAACTTCTGAGGTAAACTTGAACTCAGAGATCACCACAGAGGAAGGGTATAGGACAGGTGCTGTAAAGAGAATTACTCGAAGATAATGCCAGAGTTATATCACAGCCATACTGAAAACAGAGATTTCTCTTCCTGGACACTCAGACAGGATATTAAGAAGTCGAAATTTTCTTCTGAGAATTCCAATCAGCCAACGGAATGCAGAATGGAGCTATATCTCCCTGCAAGTAAGCAATGCTGGTTAAAAAAGCCAGCAAGGTAATCCCCAGAACGAGGCTTTATGGGTTAAAAGCCGGGAAGTTGGCCAATGAAAAAAAAAAAAAAAAAAAAAAAAAAAAAGCAGCACACAAAAGTATATTTAGAACAAGAATTGGTATCAGTTTGATAGTCAGCATAACCAATAAAATGATATGTTCTTATTATGTCAAATCCGTCAGATATATTATCTGGATGGAAATAAAACCGAGACAATTAGACGCCATCTCCGCCGAGACATTTCTATTGCAAGGGAGCAGAAAAAAATGCATCAGAAATAAACAGTCGTGTTGTTTTTGATATCATGCGAATGGTACCCTGCTTCATCGATGCATTCTGACGCGTCCAGGAATGATATTTAAAAACGCGAGGGGAAAAAAAAAGTATAAACAAAAGTAAAATCAGAGTGGCGAAAAAATTGATGAGCACAATGTGGCAACGAAGACTGATGAAATTGCGGAGACGCAACGGTTTCGTTTTGCCTTGTAAATAATTCATTGCGAGCTGAAATACAAGCTGACAAGGTAGAAATTCTGACACTTAGAGCTAAAGAACGGTGAGTGAGGGTAGATGAGATCGGGGTAACGCTGAATAGTAGGTAAGTGATAATACAGAATTTGTTGCACAATGGCTCAGGTGAACTAAGGGGATGCGAAGTAAAATGGAGGACGGATAACTGAGCAGTGAGCAAGGACATTGGCTGCGTGATTGATTGTGAGGCAGAGACGCCAATGATGAATGCGTTGACCGGGTCAACGGGGAAATCAAAGGCAAATGAGAAGGCCCCAGTCATCCTGCCTTTCAAAGCACTTCACAACAAGCTTATACCTCACAAGGCCTACTAAACAAGAGCCCAAATTGGTTGAATGTAAGCTAACTCCGCCCTTCTCTTGAGGAAGAAGGCTATCACAGCTGGCCTCGTTCTTCAATACTAATGCCAGAAGGTCAGCATTTAACACGCAAGCCTCCGGAGCAGAGGTATCAAATGATGTGGATAGCCGTTGATTTAGGCGAGAAGAGATGAAGATAGATGGACGAGGATGTGGTTGGTGAAGGAGTGAGAGAAAGAGGGGGAAAGAGCGAGAAATTAGGGCACGGAAGCACGTCATACAGGGACCAGGAAGGGAAAAGGGTCGGTTAAGAGTCTAGGCACGAGAGCTAATCTACCCGGGTATCCATGCTGGCCAGAATAGCAATGGATCACCCTCAACACAGACAACTCAATGAGCCTGTTCCTTGCCGAGCAGTTCTTGCAAAACGGCTTCCAAAGAAGGCTAAGAAGAAGCGCAGAGGAGGTTTCCTTGTCCTATTTTGTACGGCTTCCTTACTCCGCTGACAGTAATGATAGATTTCATCCCAAGTAGAAACCTTAGAAATTGCGGTTTTCTGGGTATTTCACTGTGACAATAATTGAAATATAATATTAATTATTAATTAAAATTAAAATATGGTGAATTTATGCAAGCAATGAACCGTATAGGGCATTCGTATGAAGAGACTCAAGAACCAGAATCCAACAGTGTCTTCAAGTGGAGTATTTCTTGATGCCATTTTCCACAGGCTTGTTTTTCTCTTGAATTTCCCTACTGATAAACTGAGATCTAACCCAGTGGCCCCTCTATTTAATGTTTATATTTGTGTAAAATATAGTTATTTAACATTCTTTGTCGATTTAAATATTTTTTCGATTTTGTTCTCTCGTTCTAAATGTATAACAGCAAAATTCGCAAACCCGCGATTTTATTGCTGGCTTTTCATCGGTGGAAAATATTTTTTTCGTTGTAATAGCCTAATTTTCTTGAAATTAATCCTATAATAAAATATGATTGTTGTAAATTGAGTTCTCATCCATTCATAGCATAGATATCTCAGTGACAGCCACTCAACTTGGTCAATTTCACGCCCAATGAAAGATACATCTCGACAATCCTTAAGGGCTCGTGGCGCCCTCGAGAGAGCATTTGAAACAATAGCGCCAGCCAACCAATATCAATATCTTCACACCCTTAAACACGGTC
Source organism: Capitella teleta (assembly GCA_000328365.1). NCBI lineage: Eukaryota > Metazoa > Annelida > Polychaeta > Capitellidae > Capitella > Capitella teleta. The sequence goes on from KB309137.1 coordinate 269,722, forward strand.
GCAATTGTCTTTCAGAGAAATTGGATCTGTGGATTGCGGGTGTTATGAAGAATTCAGTTGTTCAACGTTTCACGAACGACACACATGAAGGGCGCTAAAAGGAGTTGTCTTCCATCAATGCCGACCGGGGCAGCCAAACAAGGGATTCGACCTTAACGCAAGGGCGGAATGCTCTCTCTCGAAGAAGGGGGAGGAAAGAAAAATAGGGGAGCATCTTAGGAAGCCATAAACGGCAGCAGCGACTGTGATCTGAGCGCCGATCATTCTGTTTACCCGCCTCTAATGCCCATCTTTCATCGCTGACCAATTTGGACCAGCGCTTTGAAGTGGGACCCTCGACAGCAACCCTGGACTTTCACTAATTCATTACCCAAATGTCAGTCATAATTAGCAGCAGAGATCAAGCCGCATGGCACAAATCTTGACAAGCACAAGGACAACTGCCGAGACGTGTGAGGAGGCGATATTCTGCGCCAACACTCAATAAAAGATGGGGACCGCAAGAAAAGACGGCGGTCGGCAGAGTAGAACAATGGAAGGGTAGAATTACGTGAAGAGTGATACAAAGCGTAACCATGTAACATACCTGACGACAGGTACAATCCTGAGTAAAGCACAATTACAGTCAACATACTGAAATATGGAATGGATGCAAGGTCACTCCGTGGGTTTCTCTCGCATTTTATTAGATTTAGTTAGATTGCAACGATGCCGCATCGCCTACCTTGGTTGCCAAGACGGTATCCACGTTTTGCAAGCACAATCCTGAAGAGACTACACACCAGAATCCACCTGCTGACGATGCTGGCTGCAAGGCAGATGGTTGATTGTAGCAGCATCTTGATATCGATGTCGTCGTCAGCCTACGCCCATGCTTGATCATCCAACCATCGTCAGCCAGAGGCTAAGCCGATTGGCAGCAGGCATCCGCACAGCCGCCGCTTTATAAGGCAGCCTGCCGCGCACCGATAAGATATTCCACAGAAAAGCAATGGACAAAATTTCGGTGCTGATTTCATGCGTCTTTTGCCATCACGGAAGGCGTGTTATTCAAGGGGCTACATCTCCACAACAATTCTATCAGCGTCTCTGAGGTGTGAGCGCAAGAAGCAATTTGTATTAGTGGGATGAAATTGGAATGGCTATAAGTTTGGTTCTTTACACCATCGAGAGGAGCTTGTTTGGGATTTATAGTTCGTTCGTTTGGGAGGGCAATGAACTTTCTTTGAATTTTGCTGAGTTAAATCAGATGAGGACAATTCGATCTTGGGTCATTCACAACCCAAGCAATACTATTTCACCCATGACGACAACGATGACATCGCACTAAGTGAACTAAACATCCGATATTGACAGCTCCATCGACATCATTGTCAACAATAAAAACGAACGCACTGCATGGCACACAAAGAGAAGTTGTGTGTTGACGTAATTCAGCTGAGCCAACAGAACAAACGAAGGGTCTATTTGCCACAACCCTGGAGGTGATTCCCGCGAATTGATGGCAGGAAAATGGCTTCTTAGTCCAGCTCAAAAACGATGACAATGTAGTCTGGGTCTGCATTAATCTCTTAGGGTAGAGGAGAAAATAATGACTGTTAATCCTGAAGCAAGATCCTTAAGGATGATATGCCCACTGGAAACAAAGGATAATGTGATTGTATTGCGAATATAGGCGGATAGCACACTGTGAGTATTGCTTCGAATTCACGTGATTAATTGATTATGGCTGAGACGTGAGATATCGTGTATTCCTAAGAATAATGCTACTCGATCGATTGGTTTAGAGATTGAATGAAGATGAGTGGTTGCCGTGAAAGGCAGCTTAATCAATCTGAAGCGAACGGGGAAGGGGGTTCTTGTGTCTCAAGAGTAATTTTTAAAGGTCGTTCGTGTGGTGTCGCATCCATGGGTGCCGTCTTCACAAGTATTTATTGGCCCTCATTCTCACTTCCTTAATCTCAGACGCAGAAGAAGCGTTCTATTGAGAAGTCGCCATTCAAGATCGCAAACCAGTAAATACTGCAGCAGTCTTCCTCTTAATCTGGATCTTTTCCTTTCAGTTTTTTTCCCCCTAAAAAAACTACACCTTGAAAGACAGAGAAAAATAAGCAAGTCATCGGAGAGATGGTGTGTGTCTCTATTGGGTAAGTCTTTGATGCTTAATTGGAAGGTAAATTGCAGGTGAGAACATCTTCTTTCATCTCTGTCGATTGTGTTGTCGTGGCAGACACACCTGATGCCTAGTCGCTTGCAATAACGACGCCTCTGTCTCCGAATCCAATAAGTAGATAAAATGTCACACGTCTCTTTCTATATAATTATGTGAGTGCATGAACACAGAGACGTATGGACAGTCCTGAGTAATGGTAAATCAATGAAAACATCAAAACCACCCCAATTTTGAACGTATCCGTTTAAGATTGGTGCGATACGACTGATAACATTGACTCGCAACGGAGATTTCACTCGAGGATTCAGTCAAAATATTTCCAAAGCGAACCAATGGAGAGACTTGATTATGTTTGCTGGCCACACACATATTATGTGGTTCGGCCTTTGCGGGAGGAGGAAGTGGGGGGGGGGGGTGTATGGTGTTGGAACGGGCGACTAGGGAATGAATTGCATGGCAAGACACGATGAACAGCAGCTGTTATAGGACTCAAAGTGATTACAACAGAATGATTGGATTAATCTAAACAAAGGACACAGCACGCAGCGTCATCAGGACTGTCCATCACTGTAATTGAATGTGTCAATGTCGTCATGAAATCAACAAATCAACACTCGAGATCACATGGAGATTCGTGGGGAGCGAGGAAAGGGAGATTGTGCTATGAAATTGACGCCTGAGCCGAATGGAATCTTCCGAAGCTGCCTATTTCGGCAGATATGTCCTGTTCACCCAGAAAGGCTCCCAAATTTGATTACCGTTTTCTGTTGATTTGATTGGTGACGATTTCCTGCTATTTATTCGCCGGATCGAAGCTCCAGTCTCAATGGACAGCTATTCCGCTCGTAAATGAAATAAAGGTTATAAAATCGCACCGAAAGAAGGGGAACAAAATATTGAAGGAAAGAAAAATACTGTATATATTTATGAGATGCCGGAATTTTGTTTCCTCAGAGAAAAGGAATTCGTGGACTGGGGCCTATAATGGGAAGGGGAAAAATTGAAGCTAATATGATAATTCTAAGAAATATATGCACTGAGGCAGGGGTATAGATTGATTGATACATCTTTGGGGTGGAATCATGGCATGATCTTTCAGTGTTGGGAAGTACATGACTTCTTTAGCCGTATTATGACGATTAAATGCAGCGAATTCATTTCCTATTATTTTAGGGCTTTGTGAGTTTTGGCGTCTCTTATTGAGAGTGCGATTTACCCTCTACCAGTAATTCAATGAATGGAATAGGCAAGTGTATGCAACATAAGGTTTCACTCGATGTGAATTTACCTGTCCGGGATATGGGTTACATGAGCAATTAATCGTTCATTTGGAGGTTGCAGAGTGTGCGAGGGTGTGGTGGGGGAGGGGGCGGATGTGTAACTACACGTATGGACCAAGACAAGCATATAATTACGAAGGAATCTGAATGCCGATTGGGCCATTGTGGTCACGTGATCGGTCATTACTGAACATTGAGTAAGGGAAAAATTGTGTTCATGTTTTAAAACCCTGATTCCTGATAGCACAAATGCCTCTCAGGAGCAGACAAATGTTCGATCGACCTGCGGGGTCAATGAATAGGAAGATACAACATGTTTCTTTCAGAAACAATCAGAATGATTATGTGCTGAAGTCAGGAAAACTAGCAAATCTAGTCATACCCTGGTTTCTGATAAACGGGATTCTTGATTGGTAGCTTATGAACCTGGAAAAATTAGTGGCAGGCTTTTATTCCCCTTGGTATCATGAATTGTATCATGGCCCCCGTCAAGCTAGTACCTCTATGCAAGCAAGGATCAAGGCACAAGTAATCATAAGCACCCATTAACATTATGATATAGTAGAACGTTATGATTCATTATCACAACGTGTGAGTACGGTCACAACCTGGAGTCACAAACTAACGTTATGATCAAGTATGGGGCAGCACTAAGTCGTAATTTTGTATCGCTCATATAGGTCTGCGGGTAAACCCCAGGCCCCGGAAACTCAACATAAAGTAGATCAAATCACGTGACATCTACGAGGAAGTGCTGTCAACACAAACCATCGACCGATAAGAACATTGACACGAATTAACTGTGCATAATATTATGTGCAAAATTCAATTTCATGCTCAGTGGTTGGAATGAAAACATTGGCCAATGTTATGGCCGAGTAAAACGGAGTAAATGAAAGAATTGAAGAAGAAAACGTGAGCATGTGAATGGAAAACGGAACCAGCCAACTAGAGGCAGCAAATTCACTCATTGTTCAACCCCAATGTTTGATTTAATTAATTTCTAAAAATATTCACGTTGGTTAATTGTGGAATACAAAAATATTTGGGAGATTTGCTGCTCCAGATTTGAATTGAATAAAATTTGAAGCCATAATTATAATAACCTCCTAAAATGACATTGACGTACATGTAGTGTAAACATGTATTAACTCACATGCTATAATAATATTGTAAATGTTCAGAAGACTGTCGAATCACATTGTTTTAAAAAAATAATCAAGTTTGCATCCTTAGAAAATCAAGGGCGGCAATGGAGTCTAATGAGCACACATTGAAGGTAAATCAATTGGACCCATGAGGGCAAAGATTACACGAAAATTAAAAATCACAATTAATTAATTTCATTGCCCAGGCCTGGATCCTCTCTAAAATTTCAAGGAATTAAAATTTGATAAAATTAATGATTTGTAAAAAAAAACAAAAAAAAAAAAATAATAAAAAAAAAAAAAAAAAAAAAAAAAAAAATTCCCGGTACTTCGATCACCGACTAGTGCGTTATATTTGCGAAGTTTGAGCAATTAAACACCTGGTCATTTTGCATTGACTCCATAATTCGAGGGATCCACTTTTACCAGGCATTGATATATATATGTTTAACCTATCCGAAAGACATCTGAATGAATTCATGGAAATCATTGGACAGCCCAGCATATATCTGTAGTAATACACTACATAATATATATGCATACTGACGCAGAGCGCTCTGAGTGAGAGATGTGTATCGAAAGTAATTGCTTCGCCGATCACCCCAAACACCCCCACTAAACAAGCGTCAAACGGCAGATGACGGAAAATGCGCACACATTTCTAAATTAGTTTGACGCGGGGGACTAAGAAAGGACAATTAGCCGGACGAATGACCGCACTGGTCGCTCCGAATGACCGTTGTCCGCGTTCCATTTCCATCCAATCAAGAGCTCCCTCAGCACCATATTTCCTCATCAGCTTCTGGTGCAGCTGGCACAAAAGGAAATAGCAGGAAACAGCGAGGCCACGCAGAGAAAAGTCGGTTGTAAAAGTGACCCAGGACGCGGAACGCTCCTCGTCACTGGACGATCTCAAACCCAGATGAAAATTGTCCAATCTCATATTTTGATTTTATTGAAAGGATGCAAATAAGGTCAATCGTCCGTTTGGTATGTGGGCGCCATGCTCTGAACTCATAGTGCTAGAGTCAATATTCGCAAGTCTGAATGATGAGACCCAGGAGAACAATAGAATGTCTGCAGCCTCACAGCAAATGGGCCTTAAAATACGACCCTCAGTCGCCGACTGTCAAAGACCGCAACGTGGGGGACAGGTGCACACCGAGCCACCCTTGGTATGGATATTGTGCGGAGGCATTGTGGCCGACCTCCAGCACTCAGCAGATACTCCGAATTTGGAAACAAGGTAGCCCGATAAACATGAAGCTTATACAGGCAGTGATGTGAACAGCTTGAATGCCGAAGGAATCAGCGGGTCACCCAGAGCAGCGTCATGGTCGTCATTAACATCAACATGAAGTCATGGACCCACCTCTGCTATATAACACGTTAAGGAAGGTCACCCTTTCCCCTGTCAGTAAGGTGTAGTAAACCTACGCCTGCTGGCACAATGCTGGCACAATGCTGGTACAATGCTGGCACAATGCTGGCACAGTGATGGGACAGACATGACGAGCACATAAATGGGAACTTGGTAAACCCAGCGATTCAGCCAGAACATCTAATGAGGGAATGCCCTTGCAGAATGCCAGCATTGGTCGAAGGTGGACATATCTCGGGATGCAAAACAGGACGGTTGATAGCTAGCTGGAGGCAATATTGCGCAGTGCGGCTGCGCAGCGGTATTTCAGTCTTACAAAAGAGCTTGGCCGGATTGTCACTCCTGATGGAAGGGGTCCGAGTAATATTTCTGCAAGTTATCCAGGGAACAAAAGACGGTCGTGTCTCGGGCCACCAACCACAATACTCAGAGGTTATTAATATCTTCTGTGTTCCATTCGCTTCCTGCCTTCAGCGCCAGGGGCCACGTACGCTGGGGCGAATTGGCCATTTGTCGTGCTTCTTATCAACCATGAGAAGCCAATGTTACACGAACATCAGGCAGAATGAAGAACGATTGTATGCACATGGCGATAAGACGCTGGATTAATTGAGAGTCACAAGAAACAAATAGCTCAGAGACATCAGCTGGTAGAATTTACGCAACTCAAGGATGAATTGGACTCGATCTCTGATGCATAAATGCATATACAGCGAGACACCAGCTACAGCTGTAGGGCGGAATGGATTCAGCTGTTGAGCAATGCAAGTAATAAGGCAACCATGGGACAGACAGCGAGTGTTTCAAAAGCTCAATGATGGATAGCAAGGGATGATGACCACGATACTAGAGTCTGAAGGGAAAGGGGAGAAGTTTGATGAAGTGAATCCCAATTCATCTGTTATCATAATTCAAAGGGCTGAGGTGGACAGGCGAGTGATCGATGGCGCAGGCGAGACGCTTCCATTGGTCTGTGTGCATTCGGAAGTGTGCTTTTATGTCGGACACGGTGGATATGCCCGAGTCTTAGGCTAAACTCAGCGAAGAGAACTAATGATTAATGGTGGAAATGTGCCCAAAAGGATGCGGTGACAATTTGGCAAGCTCATTTTGGGAATAGCCGCACAGCGTGATGCAATAAGAACGCGCGGGAAGCTTGCGACCATAATTTGAGATGCTCGACGGACAAACCAAGTTAGAAGAGGTGACATTAGAGAGGCATCAGGCAAAGGTGAAGGCCGTGCTTTGAGTTAAAGGGGTGGCGCATTTCCCAAGATACCGAAAGAACCCTTCTTCCCCGAACACACAAAAGGCAATGATCGAGAAGTATATGCAATAAGACCTCGGACGCCAATGCATGTCAAGAATGCGATACGAAGAATGTTGGCAGGAATAGACACAAGGGAGGAACGAGAGGGAGGAGGCAATTGCTGGAGGATCTCTCACGCGGGATCAACATCAAAGGATCGACACACGAAGGCGGTTTTTGGGTCTCACCCGCGACCAGCGATGCTTTAGACGAAGGAGCAGAAGCAGGGAGAGTGAAGGATGCATCCTCGTTAGACGTGGATGTTTTGCTTGAGAGATGCCACGAAGAGAATTCAGATAGGCTTGCCGAGGTCTTTTTACAGAGCCGAGCAAGAGCGGCGGTGCAACAATCTCTCGCTCGCAATATTGTACAAGCATCGCGACCGTAACCTTAATGCCGTCTGTATTTCATGGCTCATATATCACAGTGTTTGCCTCGGATATAAAATATAATTATTGGCTATCAACGTAAAGAATGAAATGCAGATTTAGCGCCCAGAGCAACGAGGATATTGAGCCGCAGATAAACGAGGACGCTACCGGACGCAGGGGTCTCTGAGTATAGGTCACCCGAACACCACAGAGGCCAGTGTCATATAACTTGGTCTGGTGGTGACACTCTTGTGTTCATATCTACCGAAAGCGCTCAATCACTGATGTTGAATTAGGTGCTTCGACAAAGGCATAAGAACCAATGATTGAAATGAGCAACACAGGTGCATGAAAATAGAATGTTCACACACCGATGCATACACAAAAGCCTATCGCTATTCGCGAAATCCATTGCATTAAGACACAAAAGCGTTTTCCAATCGCTGAGATTGAATAACGGTCAACCAAAGAGCGCCATTACGCAGAACAGCAATGGAAAAAATAGAAAGACGAAGATCGACAAGAATCAGCGAAGAAGGAGCGATTCATTTACGCCAATTGGGGTTTCAAGAACGAACAAGATTAGTTCCTTTCGGTGTGGGCTGCTCCCCCTGCATGTCTGTGTTCTACGGCTTCCCCGCTCTGTCTCCCCATTGACTGCTCAGTAATGAGATTGGAGCAATACGTAGAATGGGATGCCATCCATATAGTATATATATATAAAACTACTGACTTAACCGAAATCAACCATTGCCCTCAAATTACATAGGAATAATACTCTAGCTGTTAGACACTTGGGTTGAATACAGGGTTAACCGTAACCTTCTATTTTTAGCTAGCAACTTACAATAATTAGCCCATAGCCAACCATTTATGAGCCCGATTTCTCGAAATGCATCAGTGCAACGCAGTGTAGATGCGTCAGACAATGACACTGACAAAGCAGCGGTGGTCAAACACACTTTGTATACTTCACAGAAACTCCTCTGCAAAGTGCGGAGGCAGCGTGGCCTTGTACAATGTGCCTTACTTATAAGCAACAAAGACGCAATTTGCCGCCCGATTCGTTCTTTGCACTCTAAGCATCGCGTTGCAGGACGCCACTTGTCAGAGCCAGGTGTGAATGAAGAGACCCTTCCGTTTGAAACAGTTTCACAGCTTTTGAGGGGCTCAATTTCGCTGATGGTCGAGGGCAGGAGGGTGCAGAAATGATTACAATGAGATTGCAACCGGGAGGAGGAGGAGGAGGAGGCACGTGCCATGCCGCGAAACAGCGCCATATAAGGGAAGGGATGAGGGAGGCATGAGTGGTGCTATTGGTTTCATTATGCGTGCTAAGAGCGGTACTCTACTTGCATATATAACATCGCATGTATGTTGTGATAGTTGCACACGAGAGACGACTTCCTAAGAAATGAACACTGTTCAATAATAACATAACATGGACCTACGATATTATTACACTTCAGAGAATGCACGATGGAAAATACATCGAGACTCAAATAACGGAATTCAAGTGTCCACAGAGCATGAGGGGAAATTTCAATAACATTGTTGGTTAGCTAAACACGTTCATGGGGCAACTCTCACTTAAATGAATAACACTGATTAGTGATTCCGTGATCAGCGATCATTGTCAGCTCGAGGGAAATTGTGTTACGGACTGTTAGAAGCAGAGCTCAACCAGAGGCTCGGCGTTACAAGTCTCCAGGCCAGGCTTAATGGCAAGCTAATCACGTTGAGCTACGCAATCATTGAGTTGAGGCGAAAGCATGTGAATCTCTCCTCGTTTCGTAATTCAATTAGTATGCAGCAAGCCAGAAAGGCAAGATCACAAGATGCTTCCAGAGCTGCCATCACAAGAGACACAGGCCGAATACAGCCATATATACATGGCTGAACGGTCGATCCCAAAGGCAAAAAGCTCCACACACCAAATGCATACAAATGAGAGAAAAGGGAGGGCCGCGATGCAACAGCTGATTGGACAACACGATAACAGACGACGCAGTCTCCTCACCTGGGTAGTCGTCGGATATGTGGTCGGAGTCATCCATCCAGCTCTGAGCCCCTGAGATCAGACATAGGGCACTCACGACACCCAAGTAACCCCGCATGATGGTAGTCCGTAACAGCGTGTTCGTGATGCTCCTGTTTGTACTCAGTGTTGAACAGGAGTAGTCCCCTGCTCGTGTCCCACAGCCTACGAGAGCGCAACCAATATATGAAGGCAGGCAGCGAGCACCGCCGATTGCGCCTTGCTGCTCAGTCGATAAAGGATGAAGATCCAGGCGCTGTCCCCTTCGCCTCGGCTCACAACAGCAATAGCAGGAGCAGCTAGCGGCATCCCTATGGCTCTTCCGAGTCCACATCCCGATTCACGCGATCCGAGAGAGTTTCAGAGAAGAAGGACAGCTCTAACAGTTGACGCTTGCGGGTTATTTTGATGCCTTTTTACTCGGGAAGCTGTCCATTAGCACGTATACGTATACGTATACGTATACGTAGCAACGACGCGTCCTCTGAACTGATGAACGAACGCGAATAACATGACGTAATTTAGCGTGCGATATTCAGCACGCTGAGGACAAGAATATAATTACATAATGACGCGCCTCTATTTGGAATCCAATTCTGGTGCAATCAGACAACGCCTACTTGTTTTATGAATGATTATGTTTCCCCATCAGTTTGAGCTTTATGTTATCCAGCAGCTCGTCTGTTGCAGCATCCCGTGGGATTTAACATCGGGATGAAGCGGGCAGAAGCTCGTGTCAGGGCTGTAGATGACTCCGCCTGCCCTTTGTAGGTCAATTCGGTGACTAATCTTTGTAATAATAATGTTGAGCGGAGGTGGTGGCCAAGTGGTTAGCGTCCTAGTCCGAAGAAGGCTTACGCGGTCTCCTGGGGTTCGAAACCATCCACTAATCTTGCACGAGACCTTTGAGGCATTTAACCCCAACCACCTTCTAGCCTCATATTCACGGATCATTGGGTTAATAATTCGAGCCAATACAAACCCTATAATTGTATCAATAGCAACAATGCAATAATATGATAATGAACAATAGATCATTGTGGAGTGCGAGTAATTTAAAAACACAATGCTACATGACTACAAAAACAACCCAATTCACCAAGGAGATACATTGTCATCATGGGACTGTTCTTTTATACGCATATCATCAAATATATTTGATGACACTATAGTCTATAGTGTTGTTGACTGTTGACAGTGTAGGACCGTACAATTCCAAATTGGCATTGCTGTACTACCACAGAAGCACATAATGCTGTAACAGCATAATTGACTTACAGTCTGCCCTATCACCCAGAACCGGCTCTTCTCAATCCGGTCACGTGAGGGTAGAAGGGATGCTGATTGGTCATTCTATGTACACGTTGAATATTTTTGCATTAAATTAGCCCGTAAGTCTTGTCTGATTCAAATGACGAATGACGTTCGGTGCACAAAGCGCTATGCCACTGTGTTAACGCGATAATCACAGGCAACGGATAAAATGCTAAACGACCGCTGCACACATCTAGCTCAAAATGCTTTCGATAATAACATATCCGTGGACAGAAATAGACACAGTATAGTGCTACGATAATGGTAGATAGTATTATATAGCGAAATTGGTAATTTGCGTGACTTGCCGAGTGAGTCCCATGCAACTGTAACTATTGTACATACATGTACGTAGATTGAAGACTGGGCCGACTTTTACATCTATCTAAGTGGTATTACACTGCCCTATATCTTAATTAAGCACCATTTGATTCTATTTGAGCCACGTCTTCACTCTGCGTGGAGTGCATGGCCACAAATGTGTTGTCGGTTCACAATCCTTGGCAGTTTGTCTTATACACACAGCAACTCTCATAAACCATAAATCTCAAAGGACAAAACTCCTTCCCTTGGTTTTAATAGACATCCCACATTAATTGCATAGACGCTAGATCCTGCATGTTTACTAGTTCCATGCTTATACATGCAGATGAAGACGCCTATCTACCTTCACTGAAGAGCTCTCTATTTACGGCTATACATACTCGCTGGGTTTATACATAAAAGTGCCATTAAATTTTGGTGCAAGTAAACATGACCAAAAGTCAATGGACAATTTGGGGACTGGACTGTCGCCGATAGATCAAGGTTTTACAGTGAATCCAAGAACATAAAGAAGGGGAAACATAACGTCAGAGCAACGATGAAGAATTGGTGGAAGAACCAGGGGTCGCAAGGATTCAGGGTAGCACCGTGGCGAAATCCTCCGGGGAGCGCCTACATATTTAGGGTCAGCATAGAACACAAAAGTGAAGAAATTAGTCCAACTAGGAGACTGGACAAGAAAATCCTCAGGGGAGGCAACACGTTCGATCTGTCACAATCAAGCAACCATTGCTGAATTACTGGGGGCCAGAGTAAGATCATAGGCTATTCATAGGCACCCAACGATTCGGGAAAAGCCCAAAGATGTGGTATCGGCAAACAAGTCCCAAAGGAATTTCGTCCTTGACGTTACTTGTTCGCTTAAATCCGACTTGGCATCGCGAAGCATCTCGAGAGACGGTGAGCACAGCCGGGCAACAGGAAGCGCAGTGAGCCCGGCATGCAATAACACAATCTTCACTTTACATGGTAATGAGGCCGTGAAAGGGAGAAAGGTGCCATATAGATTGCACCTGGATGCCAATTACACAGAATCACTGGTCTGGCTTTTGGGTATATGGTACATCCCTTTGATTGTGAATTGGTGAAAGAAGTCTGAATAGAGGAACCAAAATCACCTCTCCCCCCCCAAAAAAAAAAAAAAAAAAAAAAAAAAACACCGGAAAGTCGAGTTATCTGGCGGAATAATCTCGTTACACACAGGCTAAGGTCAGATGCTATCCGTGAGATATTTCCTGGAACTGAGCATTGGCAGTTACAGTGGTTCCGATACAATGGCAGCATACCATATTTAGACAACGTATCTCTCAGTAGCGTAACGGCAAGGGCCATCGATGATCAAATTGTTTATCGAGATGGGAAATCCATGTGGATGAGGGCGGAGAGGGGATGGAGAAAGGGAGGAGGGGAGAGGCAGCACCAGCAATCGGACGTTGTCAAGATACCAACACATCAAAGCACCCAGAACGGGCAATACAATTGGATTTATGATCAGCGCAGAAATCTCATATGTTGGCATTTATACATGTCCCAAACACAATAAAATGCTGCACTGTACTTCATCAGAGGCTGCTCTATTGTTGCAACATGGCTTGTATTGTCAGATTTTTAATGGGGTGTCTTTGCGGTTCTGTTATAGACGTGTTCATCTCACACAAAAACTAGTTTTGCTTTTAAATAGAAGTAAGGCGAAGGACGCCGAGGTTTTCGAGGCAATTTTGGCTTTCAGCACACGTATTGAAAGCGGATTCTCCCTTAAGCACAGCGGTTTGTAACTCAAGGAACAGTAATGGCAAGCAGTCTTTTGACAAAGGTCCTCCAAGACAGCGTCAGAAGCCCCCGTCGTTCTGACTGTATCCCTATACTCATCATAGAAGGCGGCATCCTGGAGGACTGGCTTCCTTGTCACTCAAACTCGTGTTCTTGGCTGATAGTCGCCCTGAATGAAAATCGGGCCATGTTTGCCTTAAAGATATAACATTTTTCTCCCCATTTCTCTGTATCTTCGGTGAATGGTCGTCGAAGACGGTGATCACTAGTTGTCTAATGGGACTTAGCCCTGTCCCGATTGGCCCAGCACCACAACTAGTGAAGCATCTCTTCAGAAATTGGGAATGTCAGTCAGAGATAGCACATGATCATTGGGCTCTATTTATGGCGTCGATAACTTGTTGTGACCCGCCCTTTCTTGCAGTAGATCAAAGACGAAGCAATTGCGCGATCTCGCGCTTCAGGCCACCAAAACGACTTAAACTGATCACTAGATCATACAACCTTGATTGAGCAATAATTATAGCACTGGAGGCACAGCCCATCTTTAAACAGAGTAATAGCGTTTCTTATACAGGGAGTTTCAAAAGTATATTTACAAGTAATGGAAATATTTTAGCTTGCGTAATGTGTTACAAAAAGGCTCTTTTCTCTAAAAAGGCGCTATGTACCCCAATATAATTATCATTTATAATTGCAGTAGCCTATTATGAAATAAATTAGGCCTTTTATGGGGTCTCTTTTTTAGCAAATATTCCAGAAATGCTGCATTAACGAGGCCGCCTCAAAGCGAGCATTCGTCGTTCGGCTCGGAGCATCAGAGGCTGCCAACAAATATGCGTACACAAAGGCGCCACCCCCAGATTATCATATTATCAAACAAGCATACATATTATCATATTATTTTAGATGTTTAGAACTCGATACAACAACAACATATGAAAGTGTTATTTACTACAGAAGGTCTTCTCGTTTCAATGAGAAATTATCTCCTCTGCATGACCATGGGAGTCTTTGATGCAAATTTCGGTGAATATTGTTTTATGTGATCAGTCGATAATTAACAAATATGATCCAGGCAAGTATATATTGATTGCATATACTAATCAAACGCTGTTGTGAAAAAAGCAGAAGATGTGCAATAATATTAAATTTTTATACCTTTTAAAACGATGAGGACTCATCCCGTAAATTTCGGCTGAGAGAAGCAGAGGATGCAAACGGCATGCACAATGGCACTATCACCGAATCTGCAACTTCAAATCAAACCCTTTCTTTTATACTCTGTATTAGTGTGTAGAAAATATCAACAAATCCTTTCACGAGAACAAAATAAGCCACAGGAGTTACTTACCGCAGAGGGTTTTCGCATTGTTGTTATTATTTGAACTCCCCTCTGCATGCTCATAGGAGCCTATGGTGTAAAACTTTTTTTGTTTATGTGAGCAATCTTGCATTGCATGCTCATGTGATCAATACATGCATATAATGTAAACAATGCTTTACCGTGGTATTTTGTTCACTAAGGAATGATCCGGACTCTCACACGAAATATTTAGCATGCATGTGCCGTCATCAATTGCTGCAACTCTAATCCTAGCTGTTTGTGTACGCATTTTCATGACACTTACAAAACTTCCACGCATCTTTCCTTCGGAGTAATAGTGAATACACGTAATTGAATCAAATTGAACATCATTTAATAATGTTAAAATATGTTTAGGGCATCTCGCAAGTTCGTCAAAAAATCACTAAGCGATGATGCATTGTTATTGTAAAGTTTTGAACAACATTTCGTCAATGCTTATTCTTTAAAAATATTCCGAATATCTTATGACATCTAACTACAAAAAACGATCACAATGAATTGGTTATTTTAGCGATATAAAGTAAGATAAACAACGCTCATCGAGTGAGTTGAATGCGCCTGATTGCGAATATCAATTATCAAATTAGACTATTTACGACCCGGTGTCATAATTTTGTAATTATCAAATTATTTGAAGAAAAAACGTCAAAATATGAGGCTATTCCAACTATAAACAGTAATTATTTTGAGATACAGCGCGCACTTTCATAGAAAATGGCATTTTTGCAACACTTTACGCAAGGTTGAAAAATACTCATTACTTGTAAATGTACTTTTGAAAGTCCCTGTAGTGATTAATTTACTGACCGTTCTGATTATAATTAAACGAGAGATGTGAGCAGATCTGTTTCCGACATCCGAGATCCGACAATTCGGAATATTTTATGATTTTTTAAAAGTACCAATACTCGAAACGCATGAATATTCGTATATTTACAGTACTGGAATAGATTGACACTTACATATGGAATAATATACGGTGTGATCTGCATAGAAAGTCGATTGGATGTTTCAGTTGAAGGCACAAAAGGGCAAACTTAGGTCATAAATTAAGACTAATGAGGATGTGATCAGAATACATCTCCCACAGCGATGACTGGCGATGATGATCGATGAGAACTCGCAATCGATACAAGACACTGTTCAGTCCTGCATGCAACGACGAAGACGACGACCAAATGCGGTGTCGACTTCCACGAATTGTAATAGATTTCTATTAGACATGAGAGGCCCACGTGGTGCAGAATATGCAGCAGCCAACAGCCACAACAGGAGCTGATGAATGCCGTAGAAAGTCTCCCATCTCCGACGCGTGACGATGTTTTCCAATGGTACTTTCACTATTTCCGAGTACCAGTCACATTTATATCCCCGAACACAATTTCGGCAACTGATGCAGTTAAGAACGAGGAAGCAATGTTACAATGGCCCCGACTTTCTTACATAATCAGGTTACTTAGAGATTGCTTCCCAATCGCCAGATGTTCAGGGTCTGCGGAGGACGGGTGGCCATAAGCCCTTGCTGCACTGTTCTGCAAGCTGCACAATGGGAAAGTCATCACAGCCACAATGATCAGTTTGCTTCCACATGGCCAGGCACCGATGGCTGTTTTTGTAATGGAATTACACATTGCAGAGATGAAAATCCGAACGGAATCACAAGGTTATGAATAGTCGATTACTTGCGGAACTGCCATGAGAAATGCTGTGAAGCACTTTATAATATTCATAATGTGAAATCGCACATGCACAATAGGCGCGAATTATAGGAGATGGGACGAGGATAAAACAGCCCGGGTTTTGTGGCATCGCTCTTTCTGAGGTGGAAGTCCATAACTGTGTCATAGATGTGGCTTAAAGTATCTGTGGCTGTAGTGTGACTTAAAAGAACCATGGCTGCTGCACCGATATGCTAAGCATTGAAGAAACATCGCCTTTCCATTAAGCCGTCTTGCTCTGTCTGAAACGACCGCGTCCGCGAGAAGCAAGAAGAAGGCGGAAGATTGGGCTGGGATGTTGGTTGGGTATGCGGTGTACGACACAATTGTATATGCCTGGTACTGCCACTGAGCTAGGTCGTAAATTCAAATTCAACAATTTCATTAAATATTAAATTACTAATGAGGGTATCGATCTACGCGGAAGAATCAAGTTTCACCAATAGCGGATATTACTGTTTCGCGTACATGTATACAGAATACAGAAGGCGTTCAGCACCCTAGCTATTGTGGTGAATTCATTAATTCTGGGAGAGATTTTCGGTGAGAGAAAAAGTCATTTTAATTTCTGATCGCAAATAGAAGAACGGAGAAACCGAAAACTTTATGATTCGCTTTAGGATAGTCAAAGAAATGAATGAATGACCGAAACAAGCCCTTCTGACGTTGGTTCAATGTGGGTCAGTCGAACACGATTGCAATTTCCGTCAAACGTGGCATGCGGCCAAAAGGCGTTTTCGCCCGATTTCCCTCAGTTCACGGTCGAAGGGACGTCACATAGGACGACGGCGGACGGAATGAACGCATTGATCAATCCATTTCGTCTGACATTTCAATATGCGCCAATTGAAAGCGAGGAGGCAGCAACCTTTATTAAATTTGGGGATAAATATTTGCAACCTAATAACACCCCTGAGTTTGCCTGAACACAAGAGGCACGCTCCATTAGCGAAGCGGGCGGACATCTTAGCCGATCGCGAGTGCTCATGAAGCGTCGCTCGTCATCTACTTCCGTCCGCCATCTTGGTTGGCGCCGCCATATTTGGTTTCGAGGTCAGCGCACCTAGAACTGCCAGTGATTCAGAAGGCAACGCTTCGGATAGGAGACATGGCAGGTTGCAAATCGTGTTGCAGCCCTTATCGTATACCAATGGCGTTCGCTGCTTCAGCGCCGATAACGCCCAAATGAATTCAGCTCTCTCCTGGAACACACACGACAAACTAGAGGACGACGCTGAAGACCTTTGGTGATAAGCGAAATGTATGGCGTTTCTGCTGCTTGCAATTCAAAATCAGTCTTCATCTTCCATATCTGATAAACTCACAAACCGAACCGCAGGGAATCGCTTCCATGGCAACCACACTCGCCCCCTCCCTCGTATTTCATCATGTCGCTCGGGAAATTTTCTCTAATGTCGAGGGTTCCGGGCAACAGATTCCGGGAATCTCTCGCGACTCTAGCTTTATCAGTCTTCGCATTGATCTTCATTTACCGGATGAACCAAAAGCTGCTGAGCTGTGAAATCTGTCGCTTGTTGGGCGCCTATGTTTACTAATCTGAGAGGGAGTAGGCCGCCGCTATGCCACGTTTCCAATGGCCAAAATCCATCACTGCCAAAAGGTAATTGAAATGAATTGCACAGACTTTTTATCGGGCACTCCTGTGACGCAACCACCAAGACAATTGCTCGCACGCCTTTCGCAACTTAAAGCAGACGAGGTGTCACTCTACTCAGCGTGCAGTCTGGGTTTGGCATTTGCTGCATTACGTCATATTTATAGGTCAATGCATTTTCAGGGCGTGTATCGATGGTGATTCGGATTCCAAGAATCCTCGCGCTCCATCACGTCTAACCACATATGATGCTCCATGTGGGATGTGTGTATTTGACATGACACCGCGTGTAATTCAATTGCTGGGGGTTTTCACGGCCTAACCAAGAAAGAGACCCAGAGAAGTCGAAATGAAAATGAGTGAATCTATCTGTGAGCCCACAGTATGACACACATTGCGCTTCGAAAACAGAGCTCGCCGTCCAACAACCCTGGACACTCTTTTCTCGCCCCCCCCCCCTCCAATCTCCCACCTCAATCCGTCCCCTTTTTGCCCCCATTCCCGCGTCTCTTCCCTCTCGAGACGTACAGCGACATATTGCCTTTGATCGCAGACTCTTCCATTAAACTGGACCAAGGTCTGACGAGCTAATGTGTCAGGCATTAAAGCCGCCGCCCAGACGAACCTCCGGATGACCGCGTACTGCGCGGGCATCGTTCGCATGGCAACGGCGCTTGGTGAGAACAGTTCAAATCTGACAGTCGCCTCTGCATCGTTGTCATGGAAACGCGTGGAAATTCACGAAATTGACGAAGTTGATATTTTAGAACGCGCAAGTCAGTCCACGTGTATAATCAGAGACGGCGGTCTAGTTGTGCAAGTGATTTCACTAAAATAAGTACATGTAGTGTGTCATTGCATGGATCGAGGTTCGATGACAAGAACTGAGTACCAGAATCATATTTTGAATTTGACATTCGTTCTCACGGAGTATGCTGATCACAAAATTATGTTATATAAACTGAGCCCACATGACATGGCAGAATAAACAACCCACATGTTATTGGTTTCATTAATCGACAAATGGTGTCGTGAAACGAGCCATGCATCGCCATGAATAGCACATCGTATTACCACAGCAGAGAATCGTGTTCTCGGACACTCGTAATCATAACGCCCAAAATACGGGAGCATCTTGATCACAGGGGACAAGTTGGCAGTCATTCATAAGTTCATAACGCACCCCATGCGGTATCTTAATAAAAACTTCTGAGTAACTGCAAGACCGATTGGCATTTTTAACATGTCAGAAGCGTTTGCGTTAACGCAATAGAGTGCAGGGGTTATTAAATATAAGGTGCATATCTAGTATGTCTACATAGTGGTTTCTAGACATTCACAATAAGGATCAATGCATTTGAATCAATGCATTTTTTAGACAAAAATAAACTACCAATGCCATTCATAAGTTTCACGACGAATTCAAATGCATTGGTGGAATTGGTAATTCTACCAGGTTTACGCGACAACATTTGCATAAGCTTGTGATGTAATCTACTCACGGATTCTGAGAGTGGTTGGCACCATGTCAATCTCTTCCAGCTCTGGGTCCACGAAGGGAGAATCACCAGGGTTGTGATTATTAATATTACCTGTGGTTATGCAAATGAGCTGCTGAATATTAATGAGCTACATGATCAAGAAAGCCTGTTCATAATATACAACAACAAAAGTGAAGCAAATGTGATTGTATTTAAAAGCTATTGTGCAATTTGTACATCGTACTGAATAAGAAATTCTGTTGATGTACATGTCGAAAGAGCGAATTAATGATGCTTTGAAATTTCCCGATGAAATCATAACGGAGTTTCAGCATGGGGAAATCTCCAAGCATCATTATGTCAATGTGACATTCATAACGCACAGCGCAGTCATAACGTACCGTTCCATTTCGGCGGTCTTTTCGACGGTGTTGGTTTGGGGCCTGGCAATTGGTGGTCTTCTCGAATGAACTCGAACGTGGCAGCGAAGCCTTGCCGCTGGTTTTTGCTATCAACCATCATGTTGACATGGAGATCTTTGCCAGATGAAATGACCTGCTCTCCATTCAGAGTATTGCAGTACTGAGCGATGACGGACGAGGAGACATCTAGACCATCGCGGACAACGATGAAGTCCGGACTCGAGCTACACCTGCATAAGAAATTTACCTATTATAACTTTCCATTTGATAACAAATTTGATATATTACTTTTAAGAGATGTCGGAATGATTATAAAATGATCAGTTTGCTTCCCTATAACTGTACGTGTTGGTATCAAACAATAAGAAGGAACAGTTCAAAATCGCAACGGAAAAGCGTACCATAAGTGATAGAAGTGTTGTATCTCCCTGTGTGACGTAAAAACATATCGCCTGGGGGGTTCGTCAACCGTATACTTTCCATTTATGGGTTATACACTTTATCATTTAACCATTATGCTACAAGGAAACCTAGACACTGACATTTGAGGGTTCAATAACTTAAACAGACAGACCTGTCGCCATCAAGCTCGAGCTAGAAAAATATCACGAACTTATAATGGCTCCTTCACTTCAAAGGCTCTCTCGCGAGACAACGTGTGAACGTCTTTTTCGTACGATATGATTAGGCCATTACAGCGAGATCCTAGAACACACACTATGAAACAAATAACCCAAATATTGATAACGTATAAATGTTTCTACACTCGTGAGCACAGGTTTCAATAGCGAAATAGCGCGATACAACACTCATAATTCACCATTTGCACATTCGCACGGCTCGCCCGAGTATTAATCCAAGCAAGCCAGAATAAACACGTATTACAGCCACAGAACTGCACCAGACTCCCTAGAATTGCATCTCGCCGCTAGATAATGATATTGACCGTTCCATTAGAGTGCATGCTACATGGCAGCCTCCGTGTCCTAGTAGTGTGCCTCAACATTGCCGACACCCATGAATATAGCCCATCCTATGTTTACGAATGACTCTTCGAAGCCCCGCACCTCAGCGAAAAATATGTGCACAACTTAACGTGGTATATACATTGTACTTACGTTCCGTCGATATATTCAAGTTGTATGTTCTGGAAGGTGATTTTCACACGTTCTTTTCTTGTAGCGTCCCCGTAGAAGAGGTATTGGCAGTTGGTTCCAGGAGGGTATCTTTGAGGGTATCGTGGCGAAAAGAACTTCCCAGATCGGGATTTTTTATTGCTATAGAAGTCGTAGGAGCAGTCTGTGCCCCATCGTTTGTTTCCACCCGAAATCTCGAATTGAGCTGCAATAAAAGATAACGATAAAGAATGTTGCAGATTGAAATATGCCCTTAATTAAATGTCATAAGGATATTATAGCAACTGTTTAGATGATAATGTGGTCAGCAGGGATAATCGCCACGTAGGTGGTCCGATAATGACCAGTCCTTGAGGCGATGGACACCTTCGAGTGCTGGGCTTATTCTATTAATTTAAGGTACACGCCGGCATCCCTTGGAAGTCTGGATCGATGACAATGAAATGTGACCAAGGGCTGAACTAATTCCCCGGGTGACTATTTTGGGATGCCGGCCTTTTGATGTCATATATTACAATCGGACTGTTTGCGATGCGTACTGCGAGACTATTGCCCATTTGTGCTATAAGAATAGAACAGCTTCCGCGGCTACATATAATATCCCACAGGTGCAACTCAATTGAATAATTGATGTACAACTGTATCATTAAACACAGCGCATCCCTCCAAGTACTATAATACAAGTATTCCTATACACGGCACCGTAATTTTAGTCTCCGTGTCAGGCCGCCACAAACAGCTGACTAGCTATTCTCGCAGAGCATTTGTTATTCGGTTTTCGCAGAAGACATCTCGGAATGCATTTTTCTAGATTTTACATTCTCCACGCATAGATCTTAGGGATTAACGTTAATGAGCCGCACATACAGTTGGGAATTATCTCAACGTGGAATCTTCAGAGCTGATTCGCGAAAGAGCACACTAGCCAAATCAGTCGAAATTAAAACAAGAAATTATTCATAAAATGAATGAAAGTACGAAATCATTCTACGAATATTTCTGCCAATGCAACAAATTGCACCATTTTATCTGGTCCAATAAGGTAACTGTCATATAAAAGTGATTTACATTTCGCAAATGAGGCATTTGCAAAGGAAGAAACCAAAAGCTGTAGTCCGCAGGGGCGTTTCAGATAAACAAGGAAACCCCCCGTTTGTGGTCAGCGTGGGTGGCATCCGTGGATTAAGCTTTACGGTTCCTGAATCCCCGGCAACTGCGAGGGGTCTATCCGAAAGAACTGTTTCAATTTCAAGAGGGATTCTGCTGTCTGCCAGATGGTAAGATACATGCGATCAATTACATAACTGAAATATACGTTTAATTCCCGACAAGATATTGTGAATTTCAGAAACCACAGTAACATTGTTGTATATTTAAACCCAGAAGCCGTCTGCGTCATTATGGATCCTCTATGCTTCCCGTTGTCATGTGGTTGCTTTACCGTTGCTATGACAGCAGTAATTTTGAGTAATGCGAGATGCTCCATGAGTGAGGAGAACGTACCATTCTTTGTGTGCATGTTATATATATTGCTTCCATTCACATTTCAACTGGTGCCATATTACTTTAAACAAATACACCTTTCACACTTTTTTTCTTGGAAACAGCAAAGCTACAATCTTATAACAATGCCACGTACACCGCCAATATTAATAATACATATCGCTATCATTCTTCGTGAGTTCATTTGCCCCAAAATGAATAGCGAAATTTGTGTGAAGAGAAAAGGCTTCGCATATTGCAGAATCGTCACGTTATCTGCGACTGCAAAGTAGCGAATAAGTTACTCGATCCATCATGGGAGTCGCACAGTCGAGTGATCAGATTAGCCCAAGTCTGAACAGCTGGCGGTGAGCAGCGGATCCTGCCCCCAATATCCGCGCAGGTTTATTGAAGACCGCAACACGGATCCCGGGATCGATCAGATCCTGTGATGACGCTTATGAACGTAGATCCAGGTGGATCCATGATCTCGCATAGTGTCAGTTTGAGGAGTTTCCAGGAAATTAGGATGCACATTTCAGGATTGCTCTCGACAAACAAGATAAATTAAGCTCAGATCAGAGATGACGACATTATTTGGATGTCAAGTTTGGCTGCGGATCAGAGGAATTTTCGAGTAGAATTGGATTCAATGGGGGTGGGGTGGGGGGTCGTTACAGGCCACTGGGTCAGTGTATAATGTTTTCTGATGCGGGAGATTTTATGGAAACAATTGTGTTGACACCGACCACTGACATCTTACGTTGTGACGTTAATTAAGCCTCAGTTGCATGGTCAGAGGGAGGTGATATGTACATGGCCACACGAGGCCTTCTCTCTGCATTAGCAATTGTCAGTTCTTCTGCCACACAGGACCCAGCATTCATCTCACCAATAGACGGGCGCTTCCTGTTGAGGTTGTTTCAGGGGAGAATGAATACCTCAATTTCAGCTGGCCACCTGGTTCCATGCACAATACTCCGCCACAAGCAGTTTATTATGCACAAGAACCGACAATCCATCCATTTGAAGTGTGTGTCACGAAAACTTGGCACTCAAATAGGAAGTACTTATAGGCAGTACCATTCAGAGCTCTGGAGGCCAATGGACTGCAAGAGGCGAGGGTCTGCATGCGATTCTCTGGAGATCAGTGCCCAAGGGCAATCTCCGATAGCACTTTGGGCTTCTATTTAGGTCGTATAGTGGTTTTGTTTGTTGGATGAGCCATTCTTGTGCATGGATGTGCTAATGCTATTATAATACGCTTTTTTTATCATTATGGAATTTGTAGAATGGTCTAGGGTATTCAGTTACCAAAACTTAACAAGAACGTTGGCTGGGTTGTGTTTCGGCATTTCTGTACAAGAAAAAACAAAGGTGCACACGCGCGTACGGGAAATGCAATGAAACGCGGTTCTTTTTCTCCAAACGGCAACAAATCAGTGCAGAAATGACAGAGAAAGCTCCATTATTTTGAAGACAGCATAATGCGCATGCTATGCATAATAGATGCGAGTTCTGCTGGTAGACCCAAGTCCCGGTAGCCATCAATGTATGTGCACGGTGCCACAACAACGCGCCTTCCATTTACAACCGAATCCAAATGGCCTATGAGCGACTCTCCTCTTCAGTGCTACTAAGTCGATTGCGTTTGGGATTTGCAAATGACGTAATGCGGATGTCCTATTTTATGCCAATTCTCAAAAGGAGTGTGCACTAATTGGCGAAACCTTAACGGGATCAAAGGGCTGAAAGGAGATTGCCAGTGTCTGAAATATGAATGGATTGCAGCAGTGTAGCTGCGAGACATTATACCACAGGACTATAGGGCATGGCTCGGATGCAGAATAGCAGCAAAGGCACAAGAGGTTTCAAAAATTGTATAATGCACAATTGAGAGCCACTGGGACAAGGAAAGGCCACGCTGAGCGCATCAGCCAGGGGTAAAAAAAAAAAAAAGATCGGGCAAAAGGACTGCGGTCTCGAGAGGTCGTAAAGCTAACACCGAATGGGACAAGTTTTACTTGCGGGAGAATTCAGATTTATCAGTTGCCTTGTATCGGCAACTTGAATGTTATCGAATCTGCTTTCTACGAGTGGGTAGGGTGTCTTAATTCCCTCAAAAAAGGGCGCATTGCAAGGGGATATTGGTGTTTCAGCTAACGTGGGCTCCAAATGGTGAACGTGACAAATGACCGAGGAACATTTCGCTGGCAAAATTGCATTCACTTCGTAGTACATCGACCAAAAGTCTAAACCAATAAGCGACTTTGATGTCAGTTGCGAGCAAGCGCCATGGCAATGGCATGGCTTGACGTTGCTATGGCAGTGTTAAATCGAGAAAGCCGCGCGTGGTGCCACGTAGTGGCCATTCATAACAGCACTCAAGCCCCGACAGTTTTTCAGCCTGTAATTATTTCCTCACCTTTATCAATGAAGCGGTATCGACCTCTGAATCCCGTGTTGTTGCCCTGGAAGGGGTCGGTGTGGAACTCGAGAATAAGGCTTCGACCAGAAGAGTAGTGCTGTTTCGGGATCATGGAGATATTCCCGCAGTGCTCGTATGTCCATTGGTGGTGCTCGTTCACTTCTGGCCGCTCCAGGTCGAGAAAAAATCTAAGAAAATCTGTGCACCTGGAGAGAACATGCACAGTGCGGGAGAATGATCAAACGCATCGGCATTAAACCTACTTGTTCGTAATGGGAACTTGTAAGTCGAACTCGAGGAAAGTCAGCTCTACGATTTCCTCCAGTTCACCGATGAAGGTATACAGTATACAGTTGATGTTGGAGGGATATATTTGTGGGTAATTCGGAGATGTAAAGATGCCTTGGGATCTGCCATTGCTCTCGTACACCACGCATTCACAGGCTGCGAAATAGACGGCGATCAAAAGGTTAATGATCTGAACCGTACAAGTGCGAACCCTACCTGTACTTTGGAACCACCTGTATAGGAGCTGAGTGTCTTATTAGAAGCAACGACACAACGTGACACTATATAGATACAAAACAGCTGCATGGTGTGGGCTCATGTTACACATGAATCCACACCATATACCGCGAGTTGGGGTCAATGGCCGACTACTTGTATTAGGTGTACTTTGTCTAAATGTGGGTTATATAATGTTACATAGAATGATCAAAATTCGTGAATATTTGCAGGAAGCCATTGAGAGTGTAACTGGAAGAAACACGCAATAAAACAATAAAACAAAGAACCATGCCATATACCAAAACTAAATCCATTAACAAGGGTTGAGAGTAAGCAAACAAGAGAGGAATTATCTACACAAAATGGTGTCCAAACTCTCTGTCTCGTATCCTCAGCCGATTTACCTTTATCTAAATGATATTTACTTTCATACGCTATGCAATTCTCTCGCGCTGAAACAATGTGAAGACGTACATGTTACATAAGAGATCTCAAAACAGCCAACGTATGGATTACGTATTAAATTGAATACTGAAGATGTATTTGTGTAAATCACTTTGGTATGTATACAGGTGAGTTAGAGAGAGGGTATGTGTGGATGTTGCGGATGAACACTGCTTCTACCAAAGATACAATTTATTTTTCTTGTTTTTTTTTGTTCTTTGGATCAAATTTTGCGATTTGGAGCGGCTTTTCGGCGGAAGGGGGCGGGGGATGGGCTGAGCATGCCATCCATTTCTTCGTGGCACACCTTGGCGGACTGGTAATAAAGGCGGCCATACTGGGATCAGTGGGCACCGTGCACAATGGCATGTGTGGCTCAGGCCTCGCGGATGCTCCGTTGACATTTTATGGAGATTAATTATGCAGTGGGTTTTCAGTGCGATGCATCTGGCCTTCTTCGGGTCAGCGAATTAGCCGCTGGGTTTCGTCAAACGGTGAGGAGCCCCATGAGATGCCTGGAGGCGATCATCTTTTGCTCACATTCTGTTCAGGGCCAAGACGGATAGTGGATCCTTTACAAGTCATTTCTTCTTGCAAATGACTCTTATCTATCAACTGGGAGGTTAAGCCTGACTTTCCTGGCCTGTTGAGACCAGATAAGAGGCCGACCATCGGGTCGTGTACCCAGCCCCAAGGAGAATGCACAATGAGCTACGCTCATTCCACGCCACATAAGTGAGCGGCATTTGCACTTTTGGCTGACCACCATACGCTCCTCCTCGAGACGAGGAAGGCGTCCGAAGGCGTCGCAGTCTTGTCACGCCGCCTGTCGATGTAATAGACTTTGCCGCTGGATCCCAGGCCAAGATTCAACCGCTGCCTTTGACAGACAGCCGAATTAAGCCATCTGAATATGGAAAGTGCCATCGCCTCAAAGGTCATGGACACCTGTGTCATGCAGTCTGCTTTACTTCAGATCAAAATTTGCTTGGATTGCACAATTGAATGCAGTCCTGTTATAGCAACAGCTTCGTACGATAAAGCGCCTCAGGCTCTTCAATAATGCACGACTGCTGCTCCGTGTGAGGCACCTCTGAGCTTCCAGTGCAACATACGGCCACCGAGGCTGGGGTCAGGTGGAAAGGTTACCCGAGCGGAAGTGACGTCGGCGAATGACCATGACATGGCGAAACTCCTTGCCGTAAGATCCTGGATGAGTCGAAACCCTTCTCATGCACGGCATAGGCCCCTCGCTCTCTTCCTTTGTGAGCAATCCGCTTAGGAAAGAAGAAGTGAAATGGTGTCATCAAGATAAGAGGTGATCAGACAATTAGGCTGATTACTCGTTACGATTCCCAAGCCGCGTGTTCTGAACAAATGATCCTTGAACAAGCGGAGATGGTATCGGCGAAGGAAGAGTGCCGTGTTATTGTGGCGTTTGTCAAAGTAACGTGCGATTGGTATCGTCAGTTGAAGGACACTCGTGCAATACAACACAACAATCACAATTCGAGGCATCGACCAAATCACGGGAGAATAGAAGAATGCGGCCAACACTGCATGCAGTGCGTACGACCATGATTGGGAATTGAATGCGACGGAGCAATAAGGCTGGTCTCCAGTGGGGAAGCAAAAGACATCGAGACAGTCTTGCATGTCAGCCTTAGTGAGCACTCATCGCTCAGCGGGTAAAAGGCTGAGGGAATTGGGGATCACTTGCATGGCACGCTGTAGCCGCAGAAAAAGGCCAAACTCAAACGCCCAATGAAGCAAATCCGCACAAAAACGAAGCAGCTGATTGCGACCAATAGAGCACATGGGATCGGGGTAAGGGTAAGTATGTGGCATCGACGGGTGAATGAAATATGAATGAAAGTAGCAGAGAGCCTCTGCCACTTTTGAAAG
Organism: Capitella teleta; assembly: GCA_000328365.1. NCBI lineage: Eukaryota > Metazoa > Annelida > Polychaeta > Capitellidae > Capitella > Capitella teleta. The sequence goes on from KB309137.1 coordinate 297,337, forward strand.
ACCATCGAGAGCCAATGGTAATTGGGGTATGTGTCCACAAAGGCCGTCAGTCGGCAGGCTCAAGGGGCCAAAACAATCCTCTTTTGGAGCCAGACCAGCTGCCCTCCCTCCACTCCTCGTCGTCCTCATGCAAATCACTTCGACGTAAACGGCTCGCGGCTGAATTTCACATCTCGGCCTCAGGGGATTGCGTGTCCGCTTTTGATGCCGGCTGCTCAGCGCAGGAGAAGGGTTGCCTCGTGCAACACCGAAAAGAACGGCGGGTGAAACGGAATCAGGGAATGATCCATCATTGCGAATTCTGCAGAGAGCACAGCAGCGATTGTGCTGGCATTTTTCTTGTCAGTCTCCGGGGAATGGTCTTCACAAAACAGAAGGGCCATTTCGGAACCCAAAGGGGCTAACGGGGGCTAGTAGCAGAGGCTGCGAGGAGGTGCCGTGGTGGATGGAGAAGTATGTCTTCCTTTTCAGCCTCCTCCTCACCAGTTGATTCGCCATCGATCACAACAAGAGTCCTTCCCTTTTCACTAGCTTATTCCGCCTTGAATCGATACCGTGTGAGCGAAATGTATGGGAGGCATTTAGCCCCAAGTCAGGGCTGGGTCCATCTGGCCATTTTATCAAAAGCTATTCATCATGTGTCTCGTGTAAAGACAGCTTGTTTAGATGCACTGCCCTGCGCAAAGATCTGATGCTGTTTTTATGATGGATATCAGCAGGATCAAAGGTGACTGCCCGCTTGGACAATCCTCGACTGAAGCTCATCGACTGACAAATACGATCATCTGTCTTCTCGTTGGTGAAATTGTGTGTGTGAGACGGGTGTGAATTGTGTGTGTTTTGAGTGTATGTAAAAAGATGAAACATCTCACCTGGATTCACAGCATAACTCACAAGAATGAGACAGTTGAAACTGAGTATAATGAGTGGGAGCTTCGGCTTCATCTGCAAATGAGAAAGAACGCATGATACAAAAACTATGGATAACATATGGAAAGGAAAAAAAAAAAAAAGAAAAAAAAAGAAAAAAACACAAAGGAATTAATTTATATATTACGGAAGGGTACGAAACCCGCATAATTGCAGTTAATATAATGCGATTAGTACTGCATCACAGGTAGTAATTGTTGCGTTACGTCACAGAGGTTATGGTCGGCGGATCAAAGACACTACTAAGTAAAGCCTGCAGTCACGAGAGGCTAGCAAAATACGATTTGTTAATGAGAACCTGAGCATAATGAATTATGCAGAGTAATCTCCAAAGTGAGAATCAGCCCACTCCATCTCTCTCTGGATGATCTTTCTAAATGTAGATCTACCGACAAGGGACTTATGCACAAGCATCGTTAGGACGATCAAATCGGCGGCGACTGTGATGGCTTTGTATGCATTACTTGCTTCTACGCAGGTGCCACATAAAGAAGCATATCCGCGTATGCCTCCTAATGTCTCTCTTTCCATAATGACCCACACTCTGTGGGCATAAAAGACTTCTATATAACGAGGATAAAGGATATTGGCCAATGCAATATTTCCTATAACTCTCGGCTTATGAGCCCCTAACTGACGTTTGCGGTTCAGGGCAGTGGGCAACCTTGCATGTTACGCATTCACGCTGTGGACTCGTGCAAAATAAACTTAGCAATGTTACAGTTCCCTGACTTCCCTCTAGCATATTCTTAACGACCCAGTTGGGGAGAAACCCCAACAGGAAGAAAGAAACAATCCTCAAATCCAATTCAAATAAAAGTAAAACATTTGTCCTGATGGACTTGACGCTTGGTCACAGGGGATGGAAATTTGAATAGAGAACTTCCAGCAGCTGGGACCCAAATAACCTAAAATGGATAAAATGAAGTTGTTCACCCTCAGGGAATGTTTGCATACAAATCGATTTTAATAATTAAATTTCTCAAGGTTGTATAACTGGCAAGAGCCATGAATCAACTACTGGATTCTAAAAATCAGGAACTACAAAGAGGCGGGTTGGCATGGCAACACAAAGAAGAAACCCTTCATTCCGCAAAGCAGTAGAATCCAATGCCACCCAGCACAATGGGCCATTAGACAAATGGAATTTTATTTGATTTTAGGGTAAGTTCAATCAATGTGGGATTATATTGCTCTAAGGCTTTTTCTTTTAGGTCCACAACAAGGTCATTGTGAGTGGGGGACCGTGGTGCTGGTGGGTATCTCAATGGGCGTATAGGCATCGCTTATTGTGCAGAGTGCCCCTATGTATGCATTGGCACGGTGGCCATGCCGCCAGAACAAATGGGAATTGCTCCAAAGCACCTTAAGACGAATTCATTATGTCTGTCAGGCTTTATACGCGTGATTATGCTCTGCGCATCATTTTCGATGAAGCTTTGCATGCAATGCATGGTGTCCATTTCAGTGCGTTGTGAATTCTAATGAAGGCAGCTATAGAAGACTGCAGGAGATTTGTACTCATGACGACGGGCCATGCTTAACTTCGTTGATGAAAAATTCAACAGGAAATATGCAATTCATCATTCTCCTGTTTCATTCTTACGTTTTGAGGGCAAATATGATAAGACCGAATGGAACAAAAATTCCTCTGAATGAATGGGGTGACTGAGTTGCTATGTACCCCGCGCCTAGCTACCATACTTTATGACTGTCAATCTTACTTCATTGTTTTTCGGGGAATTCTGGCCAAATTACTGCACTTTGGGGAATAATTGAATCGTAAACAGACACCCTATTGCACAACATCCGCTAACATGCGGGTCGTTGAATTTCCATTGGTAAATCATGTCCTAGTACGAGGCCTTAACGCCTCTGCAACGTATCAGGGGTGTAAACCTATTGGCAATCAGGAAGGTAATGCCGCAAAGTGCCGCGTATCGTGAATCCTATTTGAGGGGAAGCTAGGCTCTCATTACGAGCCGATTGCAAGCAAACTGGATCCAAATGATTGGCTCAGAACATTGGAGCAAATCAGCAAGCTTGTAATTACTGCCCACATCAATGCTCCCGTAATGGTATTTGTGGATGGATCCAGGGAAATCTCTTTGCTTGGCTTGTAGGGGAATTGTGATGGAACGACCAGTAACGAGACTGTGAATGTTTTTTTGCGATGATGCACGGGTCATAGTGTGGCCCCGTCGTAGAGCAGTGATTGATTTGGAAACTGTCCGATTTCAACATATTAATGATCTGTGTGATCGTGATAAACTCTTGCAATCGATCATTCGTGTAATTGTTCGTGAATGACTAACGAGAAGAATGTCATAATCGTGAAGGATGGGCTGTTGCCTGTGCCGAGAAGATACACCTCCAAATCCTGACCCCAACACCGAATAGAGATATTATATTCCTGTTGTCTCCGCTCTGCCGCATTCGTGCTACCCGTGGGTTATTCTATATGATATACGCATGTCTGGTCGCTTCTAACAGAAGCTCAGCCAATCATGAGTAAAGGTCTCGGTGAGAATAGCAAGCAACATCAAAGGAGGAGGATTTATGCCACCAAGACCGAAGACGCTGGATGCAAAAGCAGCCGACTGGCAAATCATGCAATCAACAGTCATGCAACGCCTCTGCGCCCTGCGAGTTGTGTTCTGCAAGGAAGTGCTGCTTGCTTTCATTGTAGTCTCCTTACCATTGGAGTGACAAGCATGAAAACAATATCGCCCGAGGAGGCTAGCTTTTCTGCGTTGGCGACAAAATCCCCACAAGCAAGTGATTGCACGGGCCTCAGATGTGCTTCATTTCCAGTAGCTAATCTTTGACCTCTGGGACTTGGAGGTCACATGTCTTATCGTGTACACACTTCGCAACTCAATTCAATTCCCTATCCTCAGCAATTTATAAAAAAAGTCATATCACCACGTCAGCAACAGATGAGATATATGGTCCCAAAGCAAATGTCTGCCAAACACATCATGTGGCGCTGTGGTAGAGTACGTGAAGAGACGGATGCTTACCTTTGCTCCTGAGGTTGTACGTTACGACAAATATCAAAAGGAACTCCTTGCCACTCACTTCCAGTGCAGCGAAGCCACATCATTGGAGATGACGGACATCGGAAAGCGACTTCTAACATAAAACAAAATCAACCGTTGGAACGATCCACATGCAACTGAGCCACGTACAGTGCGTGAATAAAAACAAGTACACCAGAGTAGACGGGAAGACAAATCAAATAGTAGTAGTAAGAAACCTGAGCTAGCAATACAATTGCTTCAGGGAGACAAAGAAACATCATTCAAATGAAAGCAGACAAAAGATCCTCCCACGCAATCCAAAGGTCAGTCAAAGGGACTCTCAGTCAAATCAAACGGCATCCGTTTGACTCAACACAGAACTCATAAATGCAGCTCAAGTGTACAAGATGAGATTCCGTGATGTTAGGGCTCCAAGGGAAGTCCATTCGAGCAGCATAAACCATTGTCAAGGCTTAATCTAATTATTAGCGTTGCAAGAGATCGCGGGCCAAGTACCATTTGCCTTAATCACAGGCAGCGAAGCAGCAGACATGGTCGTTCGGATTTTGAGTTAACTCGATTTACTGATCTGCCCAATTGCATTAACCCCGTGATGCCACAACAGGGTCCGGTGCATTTCGTATCCAGGAGCACACCCTCCGTCCGATAAAGCGAATCGGTAATCACTGGTAATCAGATTTCAGGCACGTTGACTGTATGGCAAGTTAGCAGCAATCAGACTGAGTAGTATAGGATCAGGTAGAGTCGGGCACACATTGCAGCAGACTGGCATCTCGCAATGCGATATCTGGTGTTATGGCGTCTGGAGACCAATACATCTTGAAGCAGCCCTGGAACGCCGCCTAAGGCGAGCATGATCTACACATGCGGCCGTGATAGCAGTCGATGGAATATTCATCATTGTCCTCCTCATCTTGTTGCGTGCCTCACATTGCATGATCCAAAATTTATGATTGGTGTTTCCACCCGCCATGCTAAATTGAATAGCAGATAGAATATTGACGCTCCGCCAATCGCCTTCAAGGTATTCATAAACAACAATAACTCGCATTTGGGTGATTGGTGGTAACCACCCCAGCACCAGCAGCATCACGTGCAATTCCTTATTATTGCACATTGCATAAGCGCGACCTCTTTCTGTGACTCGGTGACTCTGTGACACTGTGGCTCTGTGACGGAATCGGATTCCATTCGGGCACCATGATGGATCAACGGTCTGGGTTAATCCTATATTGTTCATCCCATAATCCTTTTTGACATAGGAAAGTAGCTATTTCCAGCTAAGCTTTCAGTTTCGAAGATGGACGAGTCAGAATAACAAAAGTAATGCTCACAGCAAATGTATTGCAATACTATCTTGGCAAAATAACAATGCATACGCCAATTCCTGGACTCATGTTTAATTTCTTTGTGTAATAATGTACTTACTCTACACAATTGGAAAACCTTTTAGCGGGAGTTGCTGTCATATTAACTCATATATCGACTGCCATTGTTTGCAGAGCACCTGACACCTTTCAGATGAGCACGGGAGAAAAGGTGGCAGGTATATATTATTGGCAAAAAGAGTGGTTTGTTAACAGAGCGTTGCATGCAATGAAACGTGAAGTGTTGGGAAGTACTCCGCGTTGTTTTTGCCCCATGATTATTCACTTAACGAAGCACGCGTCGATGTAGAGACTGTATACATGCATACTAGACATCTATAGTGCAGAGTAAAACAACAAACCCATCAAAGGGTCGACACAGGCCACGTGGATGGCCGGATCCCACCAGATGTCTCCCCCTTGTAGGAGACCTCATACAACAGAGGATGGGACCAATCCATTTACTAGAATCCTCTAAACGCCCACTGCACATGCGCAGAATGTGAAATCAATTCAGCAGCGTACAGCATTCGGAGAAACCTCGGGGATATCAAGGAAGCGGAGAAGCGCAGTCTTTGAGGGACAATGCAACGCAGAACGCGTAGGTTTGACTGTCGCGGAAGACCTTGGGTCTCACGAGGGAAGAGCCAGTGCAACAAACGCTTTTCTTTAAGTCAATCTATAGATTCTAACGGCCGAGCCATTCGTGACATTTCTTCGACGGTATTATATTTCCTACGAAATTAATCACGAAAGGTTTAAAACTTTAATTGGTTCACAATCAAAGAAACTATTAACAATCAAGCTCTCCTGACCCTAGTCTAATAATAGTTATGGTGCTCTTACTTTAGGAGACCGATATTTAATTATGATCCAAGTTTCAAAATGACTACGAAACAATCAAGTGTCCGCTGAAGTGTGCATGGTGGAGAGAGCGAATGTGATCACTCAGCTCTTGCTTACACCCACGTCACCCTGACACTCGATTGTTAGTCGTTCATCCTGGTTGCCTGGCTTAATTAATAGATGTAATTGCAAACACATCTCAATATTAATTTGAATGATAATTAAACCAGACCTAGCTGTAGTTGAAACCACCGATTAGCATCAAGCATGTAATGCATGCCTTTTCTGGGCAGCATCTCGTTGGTGTGGGGGGTTGTTGTGTATGATCACGTGACCGCCAAAATGATTGCTGTTCGCAAATGGCGATCATGTTTTATTCAAGAGCTCTTTCTAGTACGCACCTTTTGCTATAAATCGTTCAAGTGGCGTTCACCTACTGATTTTTGGGCTCTCATGGTTACGGCCATGTAGCAAACGAAAATGTATATGACCTCCATGACTACTGCATGGTGCTCCAGTTGTCTGAATCGTCAGAATACAACAAGCCTCTTGGTTTTTGAATAGTGTAGATAATAGATTAGATGCTTGCAATGAGTGACGATATAACTTGTCAGGCATAGATATAGTGATTTGATACAAGTTGAATTTTTCTTATATAATTTTTTCTTCGAGAAAACAAGTCTATGTGTTGCTCTTTTTTACATGGTACAAATGCACAGTGCCGTTGTGCATGCCCTGTTGGTGCCATATAATAGAGTTTAGGAGGCGCATACCGAAATGGACAGGAGTTTCATGAATGTTTATTGCTTTCGAAGCACAGGTCACCCCACGGCGTCCTCCCTCTCCAAAGGACCCTTTTTCAACATTAGCAGAGAGACAACTTTATTGGCTCCAAGTTAAAAACCTAATTGGTTTGCGCTGGCATCAAAGTCCTTGGTGCTATTGTGCCTGACTCGTTGATTAGGCGAATGAGTAAGCGCAGACCATCCATCTTCGCACTCACAGAATGGCCTCAATGTCAAAGTGTCGATTTCGCTCAGATGTCGCTATCTCAGTCCATCTCGTCTTCCGTAATTGGAATATTGCACGCGTCAGATAGGGTTTGTTATTTGCATCGATTGTATCCGCAGGAGAACATACGTCACGTCTATATTACAATATTTGATGCTGATATTGACAATTCTCCTGCGCACCATATTCAATCAGACATCATATAAAATCACAAGTTCTGTAATTGAGACATTTTATTACTAAGAAATGCAAGAATAAACAATACGGGCAGTCGCATATTATCGGTTAGCTTGTGTGTAACACCTGACAAATTCTTAGCACACGTACGCTATAGTCAAAATGTTTCAAACAGTCCCCCATGTTGTTCACAGAATGTTTCATGCAGCGTGTGCTCTTGCAATATAACAACAATTCACCTGAACGTCATGAAGAGACATTCATAATTCATGGTGCACACGAATCATTTCACATTTTACCTCGATTGCAAAAAGGTAAACACTTCAGTTGCGCCATTTCTTGTGGGGGGTTTTGCACGTTAAAATTGCATACATACGTTGGCTTTCACGTGATGCAACAGCACGACAAAGATGAATCAATGAAGGGCCCCCACCTGACAATGCAACCGCATGCTAGGCGAGTGTGGGCCGTTCATGAATGATGGATAACTGTGGAAAAAGGATCTCCGTTCTGATGGAGTGAGTTTATAATTTCGAGCAAATTGACGCATCACCTGCACTCGATACAAGGCAGCCGGGCATGCGAGTATGCACTCCCTCGGCGTCATCAATAAGACATGCTGTGTTCCTCAGGCGAAAGTTGATGGAGTGGTCTGATGATAAGCACTGGCGCAGCATTCATCCTCGGCCGACCCGAGTGAAAAAGCGTGTCGTCAAGTAAGCGCGCTCCGACGCTGGTCACGGCCGTGTTCCTTTGTGGCCTCTTCGTTTTCCAGAGGCCGATGATGAATGGAAAAAGCCGGATTGCGCAATTTGATAGATTCACGACGGCTAACAAATCCAGCGGCCAATTTCAGTTGTGTTAGCACAGCAGTTGGATGATGACTTTATCTAAGAGATTCCCATAGCGAAGAGAAGAAAAAAAACACATAACAGGCTCAATCTTGACTGCAGCTGCGATATTTGATAGTTTGGTGTTCGCCACAAGGGGCCCTGGGCCTACACGCTGCGTGTTCGGAGTAGTAAAAAGAAGAAAACATGATTAACAGATCGGTTCGGCCGTGTGTCAGGGATGGCGCCGACTGCATAACTTTATTTCGTAGTTCTGGCCTGGTTCTAACTGTCTGGGTATATTTGAGCCCTCAGTGGGGGGAAGAGGTGGCTTCCTTGCTGGGGACAATGCAACGATGCAACGATGCGCCCTACTTCTCTGTCTGAATTACGACCGTGTAACGAGTTATGACGAAGGAGATCTCCTCTGGGGTCCACTATGATGAAGACCAGCAAAGTTCACGGACTGCCTGGCACGGAAGACGAGCGCTTTCCTCTTCTTTTAGACCTGACCTCCTTCTTTCGGCTCACCGTTATGTATCTCCATCGAGAGTCACGCTGACATGTACACCGCAGTTTGAGGACGTTGTTATCTGTCGATTTTCTTGTACTATTTCAGTTAAGATTCCCGCGGTGCAAACGGAAGCCCGTACTTGCCATTGTGCGTCTGATGAGAACATTCTTCCACAGTGAATAGTACAATCAAAGCAATAAAGTTGCGTGTCGTGTAGCTCAGCGTGGAACGAGGAAAGAAAGAAGAAGGAAAAAAACTAATTCATTCTGATTACGCTTCCCTCTAGGCTCGCTTGGCCTTCATTTCATGTCGTCATTGGCCGGCTCAGGATTTGCGTAACTCGTCTCTTCCTGGAGGTGCTGACCCACATATATATACCCTGGGTTTTGTTATTCACCCATGGCGTACAGAGAACTGTAAAATCGAGATTGCTTGCGTCAAGGGGGAAAGGTTTGAGGGGGGATAAGTCAAGGTTGGTATTGTAGGGGGGTAATGGATATTCACCTCGGTGGGTTATGTGAAGAGATGGCTGCACGGGATTACGGTGCTCACCGACAGAATTCTACCAGGCACAACGAGGAAACAGGGGAGGGGGCAGTACGTGGAGAATTTATTAGCGGGCCATGTCCAGTTTGTAAAGCATTACCTGCACGGGAAAATGTTTATGTCACTCTCGAGATCAAACCTATGCAATAAAAGATGGGTATAACCGACAGGAAATGACCGTCGTGGCTTAGACGAAATGGACAGGGGACTCTGGTCATGGCACCCCGGATATGCGGCCTCATTCTGGGCATAGGACCAAGTGTAATTGTGTCTAAGCATTGTCAGGCTGTAAGCTCACAGACAGGATAAACAAATGCATTTGGTGTATCACAGGATTGTGGCTAATATTGACACGTGCATTGACATCGACATCGACGACAACGAAGACGGAAATTGAATAAATTGAATCAGCGCCAATCAGACTGCAGGGTGTGAGGGTCTCCTGGGACGCATCGAAGGGTGTCTCGATTAACCCTACGCCAACATATTTGCATGTACAATCCCAACAACCGAAATAATTGTCCTTTTTGGATACACCTCAGAATTAAAGAAGTTGCATTCTCATAAGTATTATTAACAAATGCACATTAGCATCTGTCAGCACTTAGAATTATTCATAACGTGCATGCCTTTGGGGTTGGTAAATTGGGATAAGCTATGAATGATGGCATGTGTAATGATCTTTATCCGACCAACATCAAATGAACCGCAATTGACCAAATGAAGGGAATGTGGCGGGAATGTCGAGAGACTTCAGTTGTGCGTACAAAAGATTCAAGCAGTGTACGCCTTATGAATGGTACAATACGTGTCTGCTGGGTGAGCTGTGCAGTAATTAGACGAGCAGCAAGCGATATTCACCGCAGAGCAAAAACCACCTACATCACATCCATCAATGCTGGCTGCAAATTAGAATATATATGCACCGAAGAGGGAAAGGACCAGACTGGGCCTCATCCTCATCCTCTTCCTCGCCCCGTGCTAAAGCTGAATAATTCAGGACACTAGATTTTAGGATCAATTATAACCAAACCTTGCCTCCTACGTGTTATGTGAATACTGATGGGCACTAGACCGAAATTATCAGCAATCAACAATGATGTAATCCTCCGAATAGGTTTAAGCAAAAATGGTGCCAGCTCCAATAGACTGAAAACAGTGCATAGAAACAAATGCAATGCTTTCGGTTGCCGACGTCAACGTTCTGCTAGATTAAAGTGGAGATAAATATCAATGATATCAATCAACCAGGACGTCATTCTGATGGACAAGGAGTCAAGGGCTGTCGCATCATTTCGTCTGAGCTGGGCCTATTTTCGTCCTTGAAGGGGATCATGCCGATACGACGACCTTTGGTGCAGCTTCGAAAGTCAGAATCATCTCATACGGGGCAGTAATTGAAATGCTGCGTCAAATAGCACCAAAGCTTACATGCAACGAAAGAAGGACGGGCAAATGAGCAAGACGTGATCAGAGGAGGATAATGGAAGCGAAGATTACAAGGAAAAGAAGGGAAATGAGGAGAAGGACTGAACGGTAAGACGACCTGAGCTTACGATTGCTGATTATTAGTCGCATTGATAAGAATTTGCAATTCCATCAGTTCAGAAATTTGTGAGTCAGTGAGTGCGCGCACTATTTGCCTAATTAGATATAATGAGTGATGTAGTAATTATGAATGAAGGTTATGTTTGTTTATTGGGGCAATTAAGTCAACATTATTGAGCACAGCTCGTCATTAAAGCCCGTCAGAGATGAGAAGTGGGGGACGGGGTCAGAGTGCAGGTATCGTGGGCCTGACCTGGCACGTGCAGCCATAGAGCAGACAAGAGGACAGGCGTCACACGCATGAACAGCGCCGACGACGATCTCCTGCTTGGCCATTTGCAAAGCCAGCTTGAGCGGATGATGAGGCTGGCATTATGTCCCGCAACCCGTTTATGTGGCTGGGAAAAAGCATCCACTTTGTCTGCTAAAAACCTGTACAAGGCACAGAGACAGGGCTGATGTGGCAGATGAGGCGCATCAGGAGTTACTCCATCAGAGAAACGAGTGCAGCTGCCATTAGTGGAGACTTCGCTGACCTCTTTCGTCGGCACCTCCTACAAAAAATCACGCTTTATAAGCACGGCGTCTGATTCAATTCCAATCCAGGGGGATTCTTTTTCCGTGTTTCTTTCTCTTCGTCTGTAGGCGCCTATGATCACATTGTGCAAGTGAAAAACATCGCTGTCAGGGTGAATCCCTGAGTCGGGTCAGGAAAAGCCCTTAACCGACGTGGATTTGCAGCCATATGCTTGGTCCACAGCGCATTATGCAGCAAACAATGGTTCTTTATGTTGTTTCTCGTTCGACAGAAATAGGGCCGCTGGCATTTACCTGGGCCTCTGTCGCTAGCACCAAGCAGTGCCCTACAATACATTTGCCCCGCTTCTTCTACTGCGTCTTCAGGCAAAATGAACTCTTCGCTGGATTCATAATTAGACAGGGAAGACGGTGGCAATGTCGGCTGGGATGTTTGCAGCCAATCACGAAGATTTCGCCCCAGTGTCAACCGAGCTGAAAGTAGCATTCGATGGCCCTTCAGCGGACATGGGTCTTAGCAAAGGGCTTGACCGATGTCACTCGGACTGACGTGGCCCAACGCCCATTCCATGGTCAAGGGATGCTCTCTCTAAATGACACATTTGATTGGCCCCGACTGACAGAGCGAGGGAGCTGGGTCATTAGACGGGTGTCCACCTGTCATGTGCGATGCCTCGAGGAGGTGGCGTGGTGTGAGGCGCACGTCAGATCACGTGGCCTCAGGCTGCAATTACGTCGGACGGTACGAAGAGCGTAGCGCCAGAAATCGACGTCCTAATGGTTGCACGTCATGCTTATGATAACTGGAATTATCAATCATGTACCGGTAATGGCCAATTTCGGCCTCCTTCCATGATTACCGCCCCGTTGATGGCTAATGTCCTCCTGCATGGCTACGGCTATGTATACACCATTTGCGTGGGTGAGAAACGACCTTTTTGAGCAAGGTCCATGTTTGCTTGTCCTTGCATCAAAGATCTAAATAAATATATGAGTCTCTCATTTTGGTTATTGTATTGCACTATGCTAATGTCATCCAACATCAGCCTTCACGCCGTGCAAGATATTTTCTCTATCGGGATGGTGAGATGCACTTGGTCCAAAAAAAGCGCCAATGTTTTCTGCAATACAATCCACAATTCTTGCTGTTTCCTCATTGAATGCCCATACCTCCACGATGAATTGAAATTGCTTGCAATAGACAAGAACAACTGCCCTGATGTGAACCAAAAGCGTTAAGAGACCGGCATAAAATTCGCCATGGCTCACCTAACAGCCGTTGAAAAAGCGCTTTGTATCCAGGAGGCTTTAGAGCCGGAATATTATGTGTCAGCGGTCGGTCAGAAAATGGGGTGTTATATATTTATCCATCGTGTCCCTCTATGCAAGAGAAATACAACAAGTGTTCATCATCTAATCGTACACCCGCTGGACGCTGCCTATAGTAACCATATATTCAACACAGCTCATTAGGATAGCTGGATTCAGGTCCGAAGCTCAAAAAATCAGTTCATGACGGTGTTGTCTTCCAGCAGGCAGACTATAATCAGGTCAGGGCAGACTAATCTCATCAATTCGGTGCCGGTTCCGTGTTTGGGACAGAGAACCCCAAACCAGATGCCCAAAACTGGACGCCTGTAGATGCAGGATGCCTCGACAAAGGGACCCAGCGTCATCAGATATGGACTCACCGTGGGTGGTGAAATGTCTTCTTCGTGGGCAGGGGTAATCAATGCTGTGCTTGAATAGGCCCAACAGAAGACAGCGTGTCCCGAGAAGGAAGGTTGACTGTTTCCAGGAATTTCCCGTCCTAGAACAGATCCGATAAAGCAAACCAACATCGCGCTCTTGAGAGTGTTTTTGTTTGTTCGCTTGTTTTTTGTTTTGTTTTTTTCGTTTTTTTCGGGGTTTTTTTCGTTTTGTTTGTTTGTTTGTTTGTTTGTTTGTTTGTTTGTTTGTTTGTTTGTTTGTTTGTTTGTTTGTTTGTTTGTTTGTTGTTTTTGTTTTTTTTTAACACGCATGGACATACATCTTTGAGGGAATTCAGATCCCTCTTGATGCTCTTATATGGGTCGATGCCAAGGACATCCTTTTAGCGGATTTGGTGACTTTTTGGAATTAGACAAATGAGTGTGCTTTATGTGGACGTACATGTATATCTTTCAAACTTTAAACCAATCTTTTGATAAAAATTCATTATTTTAACATTAAATTCCACATGTTCCACATAATGTTCCACATAATCAAGATTAGCACCGTGATAACATTGGCGATTATTATGTTTCGTATATATGGCGACGTACCAGGTGACTCCAAACGACCGAAATCGATACACGAGCCCGAAGTTGGAATCATTAGCATGAGAAAACTAAGCGCCGTGGAATAAAAGGAGCGAATTGAGTTCTGACTGAGGACCGGTGTAATTATTCGCTTCATTATACCGAAAAGCCCCCATGAATAGGTGCTCGACACCGCACCAACTGAAGCTGACACGCTAAAGTCCGCTCCATCTCCTCGGGAGTCTCAGGCGCCCAGGAAGCGAGCGCTCGGAGGAGGAGACTCTTGGGCGGCGACTGGCTTTATGCGGCCGTCAAGAGCAGGACTTGCTCTGAAATCTGAATAGGAACGTCATAATTCTCGCTGTGATGAAATTGAGCGATCAACAGCCCCGGCATTTATCATAGCTCGATGTTGGGGGTTGGGGCCTGGATTCAATTACCCTGGAGCACAAGATAGAAACCCCATGGTTCAGGATTTATAGAGGTATTCAAGTATGTGGCCATAACAGGGGTGGCTGGCGATACATTGTGGCCAGGAAGGCAGCCCTGCCGACGATCGCCTCTTCTTCAATCCCCGCGAGGATCAAATGCAAATGACTCCGTTCTCCTCGTCTTCTTCTTCGTCTTCTTCTCTTCCATACATCGCCGCAGATGTTGAATTGATGGGTCGGATGGATGAGCTTCTCCTTCCACTCAGACTGCGCTACAAGGTTATGATCATGTGGGAAGACTGGGACATGCATTATGCAATGCCCTTCCTTACATACAGACAGCACCCTGTTTACCCGTCCAATCAATAGGTGCCATTGCAGAAGTGTCAGAGCAGAAATGAGGGTGTCACTAAGCACAGAAGAACGTTCTGTTGACAGTGCTGTCAACACTATTATCAATCGAATCACGTTCATCAAAGCATTGTATCAATTACACACGCTGTGTGCCGTTTCCTTTGGAGAGGATTTTGCTGTCATTGATATAGCACGCAATGCAGTCCGCCGGGAGACATTATACAGCTTCAATTTCATACAGGACCAGATTTACTATCGCGCGAAGACGATACCACCACACGTATACGAATGAGGAGCGACCGAGCACAACGCTATTACAGGCTAATACTGCATTCCACAATGGTATATATAAAGCCATTGCACTCTTTCTTTTCCTTGTTTTTTCTGTCTTGGAACTGTGCGGAATGGGGCCTGAAGGGGACTGAATGAGGGAGACAGTCGCCCTAAATCACTGCAATAAGGGGAGCACAGTGCACACCCATGGCTTTCATTGAAATCCTCCGGGAGACTTAAAAATACTCACGGCTTCGAATACAAAAAAAAAAAAACAATTCGTGTACATACCTCCGATGCTGACTTATATCCAATTCGGCATACATCCCTATATACAGACTCACAAATCACACAACAGTATAATACTCCAAAAGCATATATCCCCGAAGTCTCACTTATCCAAGACTTTCAGTGATAAGGTGGCAATGGAGCGTAAAGAGGGAGTTTTGTGTTGTTAACGAGTCCTTGAGCAAGTCGAGTTCCATCACTCACTCGACTGGCGGTGATGCAGAGCCTCCTCCTCCTCTTATGGCGTGCTAACCACTGTTACCGTCGCTTGCTTCTGCTGTCAGATGAGCAGAGAGGCATAATGATCAACGCAAAGGTGCCGCATGCAACTTGGTCGCCACCGCACAAGCAGCAGCAGCAGCAGGCAGCAAGCGGTCCTCGTCAGCTATCGACCCTCGCTGCTCTCTTCAGGGCTTCCGATCCTGGTTGGCTTGATCCCTCTGGCCGCTGTGTCTTTTGTTTTGAAGGTATTTCAGGGTTAAATTGAAGGCCGTCGTCTGCCCCCGCAGTCCTAATACCCCAAACGACTGGTGCTGTCTCTTTGAATAACGCAAAGGCTGCATGTCGTGCGTCATCGACATGGGGGGTTTGGGGGTAAGATCCGAGGGATCTAGAGAAGTGTTTCCCTGGAAATATGATTCAATTGGGCGGAGAGGTAATTATTATGCTATTGGGGTGTTGTGAGGTGCGTTGTGCACGGTAAGCAGCTCGTCGCTAGATACATATAATCATAAGTCCGAAGCGGACACCATCATGCATTGAGTTATCGGGGCTGCGTATACGATTAATCGAAGTAATACACCGACCTTATGTCTTATACTTCATCATCACAGCAAATATGTAATCAATTTATGATGTACAATCATACAATGTAAGTAGGTATTCCGTAATAATAAGAAAAATGCATGCTGAATATCGATTTTATTATATAGACGCACCAATATGAAGTCGCACACACAGTGACACCATTGTGAAGAAAGATATATCTTTGCAGTCGCAAAACTCTTTGATGTAAAATCCAATCTCCTGGAGACTGGAAGACTAAGTAATCCAAAATAGAAAATGACTTAAAGGTAACCTCTGTTCATTTCGATACCCTTTGAGACCGATTCTATGGTCTTGTGTGAATGCTGAGAGAGCTATTTTTAAACGATTTGTCAGCTGTATGATTTTATTCAAGATCAATCAAAATACGATTTTTCAACCGAAATATATTTGTTCAAAATTTGTTGATAGCCAAAATTTGAAAAAAAAAAAAAAAAAAAAAAAAAATAAATAAATAAATAAATAAATAAATAAATAAATAAATAAATAAATAAATAAATAAATAAATAAATAAATAAATAAATAAATAAATAAATAAATAAATAAATAAATAAATAAATAAATAAATAAATAAATAAAAAAAAAATAAAAAAATAAAAAAATAAAAAAAAGAACCTTGCTGGAAAATTCCATTGATGACGTCATCGATCGTCACATCGAACCACGGATCCAATAAAACGCTCTCAAATTTGATATGTCTAGATCATGCAGGTGTGATATCTTATATGTAATCTATCGGTCAAAACGCATATGGCCACTGAGATTGTCCGACGATGTTTTTATGCTGAAAACACATTCTTCAAAAAATATATGTACGGGGCACGGTCGATGGTGTGTGAAGGAACAAAGATATGGAATTCTCTACCAAGAGAGTTACGAGTGTCGCAGCCATCGTTGTCCTTCAAGAAGAAATTGAAGACTTTTATGTTTCGTCAATATTACGTACATAGCCTAGCTAATATTGTAATTCATATCTTAGCATTCTGTGTATGTAAACAGTACGTCTCAGGGTGTTACAATGCAGTGAGTTTTTCGACCAGGATGAGGACGGGCTCTTGCCATGGTTTTCTCACATATATATAATGGTACTGTGCACCCATGACTCTCTTAACCTTATGCATCTTTTTATTATTATTATTGCATGTACTTTTCTTTTATGTTAAGCGAATAGAAACTTTATCCTATAATTGTACATTTTCCGCTATATAAATGAATACATTATTATTATTATTATTATTATTATTATTATTATTATTATTATTATTATTATTATTATTATTATTATTATTATTATTATTATTATTATTATTATTATTATTATTATTATTATTATATAATAGTCTATTGGAATTATCATTCGCTGCAATTTCAAAACAACCATAGTAACATTAAAGTAATAGATAAAAACAGGCCTGGCTCAGCTGGTGTCTTAATCAGTTACACCTGGTAAATCGTGGTGGCCAGTGTTGTGGTCAATTTCCTGTTTACTGTGGCTTCTAGCGCAGTTGCTACAATGGTTCAACACTCGATCAGGGCGTACGTAAATTTTAACCACATTCCTTTTCGAATGAGCCAAAAGAAAAGCGAACAAGTGACAAATAATTGTTGCACTGAGAATCAGAAAGTTGTTCCACGAAAGCGAATCAATTCTAAGCGAGAAACTCTTCTCCCCAAACAGTCGTTGGTCTAATGACAACATTTCCTTGTAACGCGTCTTGCTGAGGGAAAGCGAGTGATTGCTTTTGTTGGCAGAAATGGTGAAAGAATCATATGCCTGTCAATCATAAAATGCCACAACAAACGATGGAAATAAGATAAAGGTAAAAGATAAAAACATTCGCAGTCTGATTCAGAGAAACCCAAAGCAACTAGGTTATCCCACATTTCAATGAAAATACTGTGTCAGCGTGGATAATTGGGGACATTGTGTACTAAAGTAATTATTATTAGCATGGGATTGCGTGGCCAGACTGGTTAGCTCACGAATTTCAATGTCGATCTACGAATTTAGAGAGTGAAAAAATCTTAACTGTACATCCACATTAAGCTGGTAGCATTTGCAGTTATTACACGCATCCATTCAGTCATGGAATAAATCAAGATAATTAATAAATCAAGATAAATAAAGTTTCTCAGTGTTCATGCAACTTGGAAATACGTACGTACATTATATAAACTGTAGATCATAACAATTTACCGCTTTACCGAGAGAAAAAAAAAATCGAGAAGAAATTGTTTGTCTGGATCATCAAAGGAATCATCGTGAACTATGATGCAATTTCATTAAACTACGGATCCTCATATTAAGGACATCAAGTTCTCTTCTTGTATGTCATTGCAATTATTCTTTCCTAGTCGGCCATGCACCGGCCTTTTCCTTCAGGGTTTCCTCTGAGAGATTGAGACACTAATACCCAGGTATGCGGATTGGTTATTGAATCTGAGGTTACCTGTTCTCAACGGGGAAGATGCCCAAATGGGAGAATGATGTCGCATCAATACCTCGACCTTGAGGAGCTATGGCTACGGGCTTTAATGTGACAGGATACTACCATAAACGGAATTGCGTTTACATGGGCACTGGATGTTTATGGTGACCACGCATATATTGGGAATCAGAAGTCGGGAAAAAACGGCTGATTTATACCGAAGAAGAAGAAGATGGGCCACAGTGCGGACGACGCTATAAATATACAAGTCTCATTGAGGAATGAAGTATCATAACAACATGGTACCATGGTTTTGATCTTGTACGTATGACCTTGTTTACTTGATCTTGGCCACTACCTGGTAAGAGAAAACCAAACTCAAGCTCGAGGACAAGCACCCTTAGTGTGTATCGCCAAAAGGACAGGTCATCTGTCGATCTCTACACTCGACGAAATTGGCATCATTTGACCCTTTCGTCACACGAAATGATCTGCAGAATGGTGCATGCTGTCCGTGAAGAGTGTCTGAGTCGCGAGAAGTCTGCTCATAAATACACATTTGTCCACCCGGTGGACTTCATCGATTCTTCTTGACGTCTTCTGAGAAAAAAGTCTCCGTTGCTGGACTAATGGAGCTTTATATTGAAATAGATATTTCGATTGATTCATATTTCACACGTTTACCTCTGACGCTGCGCAAACAACGAAGGCGGCCAGCGAGACATTTTGGCACACGGGGCATGTGCGAAGAAGCTAACTTTAAGTACGGTGCGAAGCTTCGCCCAGGGTATTCGGCGTCAACTTGCCTGGATGTAAAGAGCACCTTGTGTGAAGCGAGATTTGCAGTCAGAAGTGACAGCTGCGACTCGGTCGTTTTAGAAGTGAATACGTCAATTATTGGTAGCAGAATGAACGTCGTGCGGAGAATTGGACCACGAGGGCTGTGCTCATTGAAGCCAAGGTTAAATGCATAAGCAAAGCACCAAGTGAAACTCCCAGAAAAGGCCCATGTGTAGAGCTAATAGTGGCGTAATGAAAGAGGTTTTGCACTGGACTGCACAATGAGGCTATGATTGGCAGAAAACAGGCAGCAAATACACGGGTAATTGTAAAGTCAGGATTGGTACGCTGGACATGTGCCTCCGCGTAAGGGTTGCCCAGTGGCTTCGCTCTTAGACGCACCCTCACACCACCTGCGAACTTATATTATGTTTACTCACACAGACGGTTTAGTATATATATCAGTACTACTTGGAGATATAGGTCAACTCATGGCCACATTTGGAACGCCCGTAAGGAAACCCTACACCAGCCGCAGTAGAACACGTCCTCGGTAATCTCCCAAACCACTTTTATCCCTCGACATCTTCCAGAGTAACAGATAAAACATGCGAGTTCGTCAGAATCATCTTCTAAAACAAAAGGAGCAGTAAGTTCTGGCTGTCTGAGGGTGATCAGTCTTTGCCACTGCGAGCCCTTGTTTGATCAAATGATAAAACACATTGTAAATCACACTCACAATCAGTTCCACGCTTCCAGGAACAAAAGAGAAGAAGCAAGGGGTAGGGAGGGGTGTGATCAGTGAGCCGGAGAAGTACCCGGGGATTTAGCGATGGGCCAGCAAGAGGACCTGGTCGGCCCACAGGGGAAAATTGCTTGAGAAGACTTTATGGCTAGTCAACACGCAAGGAGATTTTCAATTTGCGAGAAAACGCTTCCGCATGATGCAGGGGTTTAGAATGTAACCCATGGCAGGAGACTGTATATGAGTTGGTCTGCAAGCTACCGTTGCGCGCAACCTCCAGAGAATAAGGAAAATTTCAATGGTTAAAACCTAAATTCTACGTGTTGTTATTATTGAGCAGACCGATGCCATACACTGGATGAAAAAATGCGTCCGTATTAAAGAATTGGGAGAGAAGGGAAGAATAAATGCCTCCGAAGGAATTCGATTACAATGTTCTCATTACAACTCTATTGCATTCTGTCGCCCAGCTGCGGGTTGATGTAAGAGAAGGGTCGAAAGAGGCGTCTGTCTTGACTCGTGCTGATGGAACAAGGCTTCATGAATGTCATCGAACCGAACCTTTTTTTGTTGGGATCCACCCGCCATGCAATAAAGCTTCCCTGTGGCACCCAGCACAGGCTTATATTAAGTAATGTGTTGTGCGTAAGGGGGGGGGGGGACAATAAATCGCAGATATTTAAAACAACCATCTTGTAGGGGGAAATCGACTCATTTTGGTTCGTGGTGCTTTGGGGTGGAGGCTCATGTTTTGCTTTCACGATTGTTTGAATCGGAAGGATGATACCGGAAATCAAGCCATTTAAGTCTGAGATCACGTGGTATGCGACGCGCATGCGCATGCGTATAGGCGGAGGCGTTAATTAATGTGACTGTAAGGCCATTTGAAATTACTGTTATGGATTAATAATTATTCATGTTGGGATACTCCGGACATAATATTGAATCAAAGCCGAAATTATTTATTTATACGCTGGGCTCGTTGATTTAGTTGATTTGTAATAATATATTACTAATATTATTAGGATATACTTTTACATGAGTGGCTACTGAAGAAGATATTTGACTATAATAAGATCTCGAATATTTACAATCTGCTACTTTATACCTGCAGGTATGATTGGCTTATCTTTCAGATTTCTTGTACAATTCTGTACTATGATAATTGTATAAAGACGTCAGAAAAATAAATATCCCTTGTCCAAATTATCATAAAAATTGTAATCAGGTCACATAAAAACTACAACCTGTTGGGAGGTTTTTACGGAATACAACGGAAAAAGATTCTGCTCGGGAAAGTAGGCCCATTTGCCCATCTAGAATGGTGGGAGGACGAATGTGGGCGCTCATTCCCCAGTAATATTTTGCCTCACTTATACTTCGTTTCCTCTGTTGTTTTGCTGCGTCGGGGGAATTTCGCGAGAAACTCAAGGTTGTCACAGACAGAACCCTCTGGGGAACACACGGCCTTCAAACACATGGTAGTCAAGATCCGGGGTGACGACGGAGATGTTTGCCTCGTGCACGCTTGACCTCCCTTACCTCGACTCCTACGGATCGCGTGCACCGAACGCGCCTTGCGATTCTCGTAAAGCTGAACCCCCTCGGGGTCAATTGCAACGCTTTATGAATCATTTCCCCGATGTTCGCAATTTCTGCTGAGTTGCCAATGGATCTCGACGGATCGGCGGGTGACTCTGCCTTTAGGCGCTTCATCATAACGCACATCTCATAACGCACTAAAGCGTAATCTCCGGACGGTCGTTGCTCGCGGCTCAGATCACAGGCCGATAGCTGAGCTGTGAATCCTCACGGTGATGAAACAGGCCAAGGAACAAACGCACCCCGTGACCCCTCGGGTGAAACACGGTCCTTGGACGACGCTTTATGCATTGCAAAACACGCAGCGAAAAGTCAATGGGACATTGTGTTGTTGAATGAGGAACGCGGATCAGCTGCTTTGGCTGCGGTGGAAGGGAAATGTTGGTTCCCAATAGGATGACATAATATTACTATGATGATGAATCCGGCGTTTATTTGGGGCTATGAGTAATGAGGAATTGTTTCGGACTTGTTTCCCTCGAGGTTCGTCGGGTTCATTAGTTCGATTGAGGATTCTTCATATTGATTGCGACTTTCTATAAAAAGTGAAAAGGTTCTAATTAAGCCACATAGAGGTTTCTTGTAAAGTTCGTCCATTCCAAATCGAGATTTCTACAATAGCAGGAAATCAGAGTTCGATACCACTCCAATGCTGTACACACAGTGAGCATTGGAGTGAACAAGTAACTGGATCACAATAGATGTCAATTCAGGTCGCAGGGTCCATACATCATGGACACTGAAACTCCGTCTGTTGCCCGAATATTCCACAATTGACAATGAACAGAACCCATCGGTTGAATCCCCTATCTTAAATTAAACAACTGAGTTAGAGTGATGGATACATATCACACCTTTTTTCTTAAACGTTTGGATTCCCCTCGTGGGCTATTATTTATAATAATCAAGAGTGGGATTATTCCCCGAATTTCACAAGCGACTATGACCGATATAATAATGTCAGTAGATTAATCCACGATGAGTTAGAAACCACGAAACGCATCATTTGATACCTTTAATTTCGCTGGATAATTATATAAGGATCATATACGTACCTTCGCCAAAAGCTCTAGAATCTTTGATATTATTATATCTCATGGTCGCTTGGTAGTCTCAGTAGACGAAGATATGATTGATCGACAGCGACATTACTAATATGACATCAGAATTGTTTTCTCACGATAATTTATTCAAAATTAACGCAATGATACGCCAACGATTGCAGTTTAATCCCCAATAGCAACTCAGCAAAGCATGCAATTTACTCAGAAAGTCACGAGACTCAAGACCCCTTTTAAGAATCATGAAATGTTCTTACTCCATGGGTGTTTCATGCTTTGAAATGATGGTATGATAACCAAGTATACACTTGTATATACGGCAGAGCATGCAGCCCTGTTAGATCAGCCCCTGGTGGTGTATTCTCTGTGGTAATTATGTTTAATAATGCGATTACGTGAATGGACAATCGGTGAAATCCATATTAAGTGACTTGACATCAGGCAAGATTTTGTCATTATCACCCATCCCATTTTGTTTTAAGATAAAAAGAGCTGGGTCAGGAAGTTACAGGAACACGAGCAGATCTCACTTTGGAGAGACACTGAGCAGGAAGATAGCGATGGATTCGAATCCCTCTCGTGCCGAACCCAGCCCAGTTAAGGCTTATGTTGGCTCGATGATTGATGACTCTGACCCTAAATATCTCGGTCATGAACCAAACCCACCCGAAGAAAGACGAGGACCCCCGATGCCAAATTACGTAACAAGTGAGTTATCCAAATACACTGCGTGGTGGAAATCAGAGAGAACGACATGGGCGGCAGAACATTCTAGTGCGCAAAATAAAATGCGTAACGAATTTATGATATGCAAGTAGTGTTGCGTTCGACCTAACATGAAATTGTTGTAACAGGATCCCAATCTGAGAAGTCAATGCAATGTTTTAATATCGAAATCACATCAAATGAATCACAGTTACTGCAACAGAATTTCAGACGCTATGCGCGCCTCGTGTGCAAAAAGATAGACAGACAAACGGCGTAGAAAGACAATTACAATGTATACATATGAATTATGAGAAAACCGCGTTATTACGATCGGTGTTGTACACCAGCAAGTTTGTCTCTTTGTCTAGAATTCTAAATGAATATGAGAAGAAAGACTTGTGCGAAGATGTGTCTGTAGTCCGATGCCGATCAGGAGAACCAAATTCGTCTTGGCTCAAACATTTTCGAGAAGATCAAGGCGGCAGAGTTGAACGCTTTGATTATTTTTTTTCGGAAGTGACAGACTATTCCCGTGATGTGAATTGTTCGATCAGTGGTCACAACCAGTGAATAGAGAATACGTATTAAGAAGAACATTGTGATTTCCCTCGTTATAGCACCACTGCAGCATCACGACGCATTTCACTGGTTCCCTGGTCATATATATAATGACACAGGCACACACCGATGACAGGTGGTATCTCATTGGCTGCTATTTATAATAAAATTTAGTCAACTCTTCGTATTCAACAAATACTGTAAACTCATCTTCACTCGCCTCGCCTTGTGAGCCATCTTGGGAATTCCGAGTGACGTCATGTAAAATCGAGTGAAATGGATGTACCAAAATAGGGGTGAGTTTTCATCGGTGTGTGCGG
The DNA here is from genome assembly GCA_000328365.1 of Capitella teleta. NCBI lineage: Eukaryota > Metazoa > Annelida > Polychaeta > Capitellidae > Capitella > Capitella teleta. The sequence continues at coordinate 321,340 of KB309137.1, forward strand.
GTGCTTCTTTTCAGGTGCGCCAGTGAACACGACGCATATGATTCAGTTGCTTTATGATGATGAAGGGTTCTTGAAAAAGCATTTCCCTTGCTGCTCCATTTAGCATCTTGCCAAGGATGTTAATATTATACATGTATTATATGACTGGATCACCTATACCTATTGCGGGTAAAATTTAGTTTATTGGACATAAATATTCAAATTACTAATAATAATAATAATAATATGGTGCTAACTGTGATTGACAACAACATTACATTTTTATAGCGACATCGAGGAGTTCTTGCTCTTTGTAATTTACTGTAAAGTTGAAAGAAATAATTCCATTTTTATGATTATTTCTGTGTGTTTTATTTCCGCGGTATAGCAACAGACACCTGCCTCGAGCATTATTGGTCACACGCATGCTGTAAATCGGCCCACGGATTTTGCTCTTTTGGAACTGCTTCGAGTTCCGCGCAACTGGTGAATGTTCCCCCCCGACCATGGTCCCCCGGCCCTGTACGACGTAATGAATTCGCGCGTTTTAATGCACAACCAATCCCATTTAATCATAGCATTCAGAATAACTACATTTAATTATATTGCACCATAAATCTAGCTCTGCCAACTGAAGAAACAAAATAGCGAATATAACGCCCAGATTAGACCGCAGCAAGGAATCATTTCATGAAACGTTATGAGTCACAAGTGCTACGTGCTCATAGAAATGGCGTTATGATTAGTTCGCTTTGCTCTTGTCAGAGGGCCCTACTAAAATCAACAGCGAGGGCATCGACAGAACATTCCCACTGCTCAATCAACCGAGGTAGTACATGTAGTGACAATCCTTGTCAATGGTATGGTGAGTGGGCCGCTTAAGCAACTGCAAAGCATTGTAATCGGGTGTCCATTTGCTCAAACTTTCAGAAACATAACGCACTTGATGATCATAACGTCATTCATAAGGATAGGGGACCCGATATCTTCGAGGGTACCCAAGAAGGTGCTACGTTATGGTTCATGATGTGCGTTTCGCGATTCGTTGGTTTTGGGTACAATTTGTATGTTTGAGGGACGTTATGGTGCGATAATTATTATATGTAATGTGTATCGCTTGATGTGCTCTAAAAAATTGCATCGAACACGCACGCGTGAATTCTTGTGACGGTGTATTGCATCACCCCAACCTATATAAGCCCTACTCGTAATACTATGCCCGGTAATGTCGATGTTACGCTGAGTAATCTTATTGGCAGTACGAAAAACTTCCTGCTCCGAGTGGCTGTCACATGGGTTCGACTTCAATGCATAGATCATTCTAACCATGCCATCTTGTCATGCGAGTATTTATAAAGATGGTTGTAACCAGGATCTATAATTAACACGGTTGATTTCGGCTCCCGAACGGCACGGAATTATCGGGAGGGACGCTCGGCAGAATACATGTGTTGCGCATTGGGCTGGATGCCATATCTTTCTTTGGCCAAGCGTTTGACCGAAGATAGTTTGATTGGTTGCATGACAAAGTTATTATATTTCACTAATCATCTGTGCATCTATAAATTATCAACTGCTGTGTGTTGTTGTTTTTTTTTTTTTTTTTTTTTTTTTTTTTTTTTTTTCAGCCTTGTATTATTGTCTGGTTTGATTTCTCTCACTGTTGTTGGGACATTTGTCCGGCAATAGTTTGGTCCAAATTATGTCACCAACTCCAGGAATTCACGCGTAAATTAAATATATTAAAGTTTCATATATGGGTTCCCCCAATGAATATCTTGTCCATATCATTTACAATAGGAGGAATTTGATATTCGGGCTTTTGCAGGATGAGAACGCATGAAACCCATAACTACAAAGTACGTGTACAAAGATTTTTGCACATTACGTGTATATACGTTATGATTGTGTGCTGTGCAGTTGTAAAGATCTGTTTACATTTAATCTTAGCAACTCGATCGTTTGCTTGTACTTGTTAGCATTGACGTATAAATAGCTCGCTGTGTTATATATAAGAACTTGAATAAAAATATGTCTGATGCCATCAGAGGAGAGATAAAACCTAGGCTCTTGGTGCAAATTGCCGCTAGTGGAATATTCATGAAGACAATACGCGAAGGCAAAAAGAAAGATTTGTCGGTGAACTGGCGCAAGAGGGATTAACTGAAGAACATGATGTGTTTTCCTTCGAGCCCTCGGTTTATCTCCAGAACCCTTTGCACCCGGATTGATCTGCGCAACCCTCAGTAACGGGATTCTTCCTGCGGCTGAGACAAAACCCGCCAACATCACAAGGGAAAGGTCAGACGGGCAGATGGTCTGTCTCCCAGCCTTCAAAACGCCTTCGCCCTGGGGATTCGAATGGGAATATCCATAAGCACCACGCATGCCCCCTGAAACGAAGAGCGGCTGATGGCAATGCGCCTTCTATGAGATGCTTCGAGTGTCTCTTTCTTGGCCTTTTTCATTGCAGTTTTGCACGCGATCCGGTTAGAGGGAAGGACGAGGCGCTGCTTGCTCGCGACCGAATTTATCACCGGCCCCGGGCCTTGGTGGTTGAGGGAACTTTCGGGGCGGCGAAGGAATGATCCCAGGCAATGTATATAGAGGCAACGAGGGAGGACCTCAAATCCACCAGGCGGCGCAGCCAAACTAGGAGGGTCATGTAAGCCATGTATGTTTGTGAGAGAAAAATCTAATTTCTAAAATGTAAATACATGTTATAAAAATAGCACATTCCTCAAGACTGGTCTAATTATATGGGTAGTCCAATCGAAGAGTGATTTCTTTTGACAGCCCCGATCAGACACTGAATGGGCACATATATTAATCGGGTCGTATCTGAGAAAGCAATCGGAATGCATCGTACATTGTAAGTTTTAATTAATGATCACATAGTAGTAACAGAAGGAGAATTTCAGTTTTATCAACATGCTGTTTAATTTCACAAGAAACGAATACCATAATTATACTACCATAGTAATCGGACAGAAAAATTAAGTGGAATTCTGGTACGTAGCATGTCGCGTAACGACCTACTCCAGAAGTAACAACAATGAAAAAGATGCAAGAACAAATGCGAAATAAAATACTCACTAAAATCAAAGTTTTTCGAGGAATTAACGCAGCAAACGGCGAGCGGCAGAAAACACGCGCGAAACATTTTCTGGCGCGGGTCGTCTAAATCGTACGCATTATTAATTATCATCATACATCAAATACGGGTTCTCTCTTTCTTAAATTACTGTAATAGAATGAACAAACTAAATATTCTATTGTTTTTGAGTGCTGTTGTTGAGATTGTAGCACTAATATTTATCTAAAATCAAAACAAAGCAGATACCCGTCATTTGTACTGCAGCGCCACGCAACAGATGACATTCCACAATTAATTAAAATGCTGACCCATCCGATTACGCGCACAGAGACGCACTTCGCGATCATTTACCACTCGCTTTTAAATGTTCCTCCCTCATTCAAACTTCACGATTTATTTGATTTCTTTGGATAAATGGATGAAGTATAACTTAGTTAATCCATATCAGGTATTTATTTTTGGGAATAATGGATAAATTTTAGCCAATTTTAAAGCTTCGTTTTTAACATGGAGTAGATAGACTACTTTTGGTTCACTCTGTATAATTGAAATAACAGGAAGAATAATTATAAGCTTACATATTACATTTACATACACGAATTAAATTTAAGGCCAAATTTATTTAATTTGCATGTACCTGGTAGATTAAAAACATTATTCCTTATAACACATATTTTTCATGTACAGTAAATCGTTAACTAATGGTGATGTCCTAACAAAACTGTGGTTGTAGAATTTGGTATTTCTTCAATTCTTGTTTAAGGTCCTTTTCAAACTCTACCCATAAGGCTGCAGTCTCCTAAGATATGGGAGGGCTCGTCAGTAGGCGGTTTCGTCAATGGAGCCGGCCAGTTATCGATTATGTAACCAATGATTTCAGCCATTCTTACGTAATGGATTGTATACATAATAATAATAATAATATATTTATTCACGTCATTTCAGACATACATGTATAATGAATGCATATAATTCTATATATTTAATATAATTCTAATAATTAGAATATGATTCTAATACATAATATAATACACAGTAAAGACAAATACAGACAGCCAGATTGGTTATATTATAATTAAATTTAATTAAATCCTCAGTTTTGTGAGATGAAAACAGCATAACGAAATGTCGGGTCAAACGTATCCATAGTTTCAGGGAACACATCGCTGCTATGTTGCACCATTCGTATGTTCGAATCATGCCCTAATGAAACCCGAAATGAAACTATCGAAAGCTGTGCGTTTTCCATTATAATTACATTTACCGCATATTTAACGTAGCGTGTACGGATAATACCTAAGATAATATTACCATTCTGTCCACTATAATTATTATAGAAACTTAACACGAGTATCATGTTTTGTACATATGAATGCCAAAAAAAAACAAAAAAACATGATTAATTCCTCCAAATATGTGGGGTGGCTGCCTTTTCCTGCATATATTAAACGGGGTTTTTTTGGGGGGTGGGGGGTGGGGGAGGGGGCAAAAGATATTGGAAAGAGTCTCACTCAGCCCCCCTTTCCTTTTTAACTTGGTAGATGCCCCCTTGTTCTTACGCCATTGGGGTGGCGCCAGATTAAATCCGAGATGCCAATGTTTATCGTCATTGTGGTGCAGCGCGTGGCTAGCGTCATAAACAGGGCGAATTAGGGGGAAATATGCAGTGCGTTCGGGCGGAAAAGTCGTCGAATCAGCGATACATCACTTTCGGCCAGTGTTGCTAATGTATGCGGCGCGGATGCTGCCAGTAATCCCCGACCACTTAAGCTAATGCTGCGGTGGCATGGCAGCATGCCGTGCTTGGCCATATCGGACACAATGGTGTCCAGTCTTGCTATATTCGCCGTGAGCACTTGGCCAATATAACTTGCTATCGACAGCAAAAGCCTCGTGGCGATATTGGCGGCGTCCTTGGAGACCAAAACACTCTTCTTCTTTCTTCTGCGGCGCGATTTGCTGATAAGTGGCGCGCTTCCCTCGGTAGACCACTTACTTTTTCACGGTCAGCGCTTTTGGCCTTGTAGGAATATTTGAAGAACACACGCAGGTGTTCGGTTTAAGCGTCTCTTACAGGAGATGTTGGACGTTTGATTGCTGGTTGTATGGCATGGCTTGAGGCATCTCTATTAAATCTTTGGGGCCAAATGCTTTGAGTCTAAACTATTTCAATGCACGTTACGATTCGTGATTGTTTTTAGTACCTCTATATGGTCAGAATGTGATAGCTGCGCATAATTACGACGCAGAATTACACGTCCTGCAGGCGCATGACAATAATGAGTGATTGTGCATCTAAAGATATGAGTCTGTAAATTATAAAGTATCCAACTACAATATCGAGAAACTCGTATTATGTACAATGTAAGATATATATGCATTATAAAAGCGCATATAACCGATCGGCGTGGTCGCATTCCGAATGTGGAATATGATTATGTTAGATCAACGCGAATGGAGTGTCGACAGAGCGCTCCAAATATAGCGATGCATCAACTATGCACTCTGAATTGGGAGGCAGCAACAGACAACAGTCAATCAAATGCGACCATGCATCATACATGCTCCTAGGATGATATGTCTCCGTGTTTATTATAAGACGCCATTAGCCAAAATGGAAATGTCTGATTCGGAACGGTCATAAAATGATAGAATAAATGCATCATACAGTCCACTGCCCCTCCCCCCCCCCCTTGGCTACTTGCGTGTCCGTAATGGTTGTATACTTGATAGCGTCTTTAAGAAGGCACCGAGATGGAATGAAAACGTGGAATGGGCTACAGGAACGAGGTCAAGTCTCGAAAACACGAGTCAGCTTGACTGGCACGGTTAAGTTGTGCCGTTTGGGGGTAAGAGTGGCTTCCTCGTCGGCGTCAAATATGTCTGCCATGTAGCTAAAGAAGGAATTTGGTGAACGCTGTGTGACCTGTCATGCTATTTTAATAGCCGTGATGCGACCGGAGCCTGGAGACGCCAAAGACGAGCATTTGCCTATAAAGCAGCCAGCAGTGACAGCCAAGCATGATGGAAAGCATAATCCGCGCTGGCTAGCAAATTGAATTGAAGCCTGACCCCACATCATGCTCCGGATAGATCATGGCGTAATTAGATGTGTCTTTGTGCCTGTCACACACTGCTCACCATCAAAAGTCTTTGGCTGACCATTAACTAGTTGCATAGCAAAGTAGAGCAAGTCATACACTAGTAATGGTACATATATATAGCGAATTAAGGCATCATCTTGGTTACTTATTGGATCTCACTGATTGAAGCGGAAATCCAATCCCAGGCACGCACTTCCGGATCAAAATGACCCCCGGTGAGAGGAGTGCTTCGGTAGCCTTTGTCCAGGTACAGCACAAGTGTCAATATAAAGCCATGCAGAGCACGATCCAGGATGCAATCGAATCTCCAAGCTCATCGGCAAATAAGGCGACAATCAGCTGCTGTGTTCGTGTCGCCCAATGCATGTCCACTGCTCGTGTTAACATCGACCTCCTTCTGCGTCGGCCTAAAGTGGACACGGCTACCTGTCAACTCAGTAATTGCAAAGGTCGTTGTCATTGGGCCTCTGAAAATGGAGGTTTTGTCTTTCTTCTCTACTTGTATCATCGGCATTGATGTACTCTCTTCAGAGAAGTCTGTGCTGTTTGACGCCCTCTCTACGAAGCAGAATAGCTTGTTCATCTATAAAAGTATCACACCCACTTTCAAGTCCTGAAGGTGGTTCACGCGATATCTCAAAGTATTCTTCTTTTGTCTCAGTCGGTTTGCGGCTGTTCCGGGCATCGCATATTCTTAACAATAAATAAAAGTAATGAGAGAGAAACCTCGGTGAAAGGTAATACAGGCAGGGAACAAAGCCAGAAACCCTCAGAAATCACGTGCACCGTGTTGCATAATAAGCTGAATTGCTTACACTCCGACATAATTAATTGAAGGTGCATTGCATGCATAGTGGTCGAGTTAGGAGCGTATGTGCGCAATATCCTAACATCACAAGATAAATGGTTGGATTTATCAAACATGCACCAATTTTTCCTAAAGTGAGGAAACGTTTCGGCTGTTGAATTAATCAAGAGATTCTGACATCGATATCTGCGCGCAGAGGTAATTATGAATAATCGACTCAGCCTTGGACTGAATTCTCACAGAAATTGCCAAATCAGGCAGCATTAGAAGGCCTCTTATTGCTCCTGGCTCTTTGGTCATCACTCATTCGCCAAAACAAATTGCTCGAAATCTGGTTCAACTGCAGTTATGCAACTCTTGTGCTGTTTTAGTGCACTTAGTGTACAAAGGTCACAGGCGTATCATGGTCCAGCGCATGCGATTCAAATGGGTCGTAATGTTGGCTCAATGCCGGTTCATTGATATGCATGTCATGGTCAGCGGAGTGGACCACGCAAGCTTTGCGACCATTACATCTAATGGCACCGTCATCCACCGCTCTCCTGGTGCCTCTCCAAACTGACCACGTGAGGTAAGCTCAATGGACTTGCGAGATGCAAACTGGACTGTCGCCGGGAGATTCAATGAAGTCGTTCGCATGCGCTTGATGTCCATGACCAGTGAGCTGTCGATGGATAGATGGGCTTAGTGCTCTCGGCAGCTGCCCGGCTTGAATAAGGCAAAGATCGCGGAATAGGCAGAGGATTTCAGTCATGATGCATCGGTCCTGAAGGCATCGCAGGGCTGTCTGAGGATGGCTCCAATTGCTGGATGTGATTAGCCAAACATGTGAGTGTATAGCAGGCACAGTGGGCATGCGATGTGCGGCTATCGTGTGACCATTATTCGGGAGATCAACTCGTTGCGCCATTCATCTCGCACTCCTTCAACTCTGCTTCTGTCCAATGTAATTATGATCGACAGAAATCTCTGGCATCAGCTCGGAAAGGGGGCAGGGCAAAGGGTGACTGAGTAGCGCTGAGATTGCCATGGTTCATCACTTTGGGCGTAGGCAGAGATCGAGCTCTTATTGCACGTTCTGGTATAGGGTGATCCCAAAGGACGCCACATGCGACGAAATGCAAGTAATCGACATGACGTATTCCGAGTGAGGTTGTTTTCTACAAGGGGACGGATTACGCAACGCTGCATAAAGGCATATCCCGTGAAGAGATATGTTTTATTGCTGGTGGAAATGCATGAGATTGACAATGCTGTCAACCAAATTGGAGTGTAGCAATACAGTGTATATACAAGTGGTATGCACGCCACTCCATTTTGCATTTCACAACGCATCGTATGTGATGGTGTATTATGTGAGCACCATTCATTCAATAAGGTCCGATAGTATATTTGTGATAATGATGAATCATGACACTAACATTGATGATATACAGAGTCTTACCAACGAATGTTTTTCAGCACACCGACCGGCCATTACCACAACCATCGATAATTATCGTAATCATTAATTGATAATTCCGTTTTCATGCCTCGACCTAAAGGCCAAACTGTCTGTAATCACACAGGTGAATCTTCTGATTAGCTACTTATATCCGACTGCTGATTGCTCTCCTAGGAAACCCTAATTGAAGCACACATCGGCAAGAGAGTGTTAACCCTGCGAATAATGCCCGGCAATTACGCTACTTGGAAATAATTATATTGAAACTCGTATTTCTTCTGTTACTGCATTTCTCGCCTTTTCTGTATCCGTCCAGAATATGTGTTTGTTTGTTTGTTTGTTTGTTTGTTTTTGTTTGTTTGTTTGTTTGTTTGTTTGTTTGTTTGGTTTTTTTTTGTTTTTGTTTTTGTTTTTTTGTTTTTTTATGGCACCGAGGTTAATCAGATATGTAGATAGATATAGAGCGTCAGACGCGATACAACCAGGACGAAGCTGAGGGTTCAGGTCGGTCAGGAATAGAACCCCCACAGGGAGGGGCTGGTTTCTCATCCGAACATCTTGTCTACACCTCGTTTTCATCCGAAATATCCTCGGTATATTTAATTCAAATTCAGGATTTATTGCTCGGCATGGAGAAGCATCCAGTCTCCTCTTTGGCCTAAGCCTCACAAAGGTTTCAATTATGTCACGTTAAGAGAACTTGCGATCTCACATGTTTATTAATAATTCTTGAGTGTATAAATGGGTAATATGAATAACGATGAATTGAAATTATTAAAAATGCAATTGTACAATGATATATTACCAAATTCCTCTTTGTTCATACATGTAAACGCCATGATTATATGAAGTCAATTTCAATTTCCAGCTGATCCACGAATCCACGATGCAAATCTCGGCTACAATTTTAAAACGTATGCTGACTCAGAGCGCAATGCAATAAAAATATAGAGATTACACAAATTCAGTTATTTGTCAGATAAAACGTACCCAATAATATTAACACATACCTAATGACGCAACTGGATGTAACAACTGAGTGACATTAACCAGAACAATTTGAGATCGGATCTCTGAGGTAGGTTATTTACAGATAATGTCGTTAGCTGGCGCAAATATTTCGCTCTTGCTAATTCGGACAAACTCGGTGTTGGAGAAATGGGTCAAATATGGCGCGCACGGAGACGGTGCGTTGCTGGATATATTAGATATTGTGTTGGGAGTAGATCCCAAGAGTTATTAGTATACGGAAGAAAGGTCCAGTGTACGATGCGAGCAACAGCTTTTTTTATCGCGTATTGATCGACAGATTCCATGTCTGATCAGAGAGCGACCTATTAAGTTGGCTTGAAAAAAATTGAAGGTTTCATTGATCGCGTTTTTGGGTGGAACGCTTGGCATGTAAGTGAGAAAATGATAAAGCAGAACATGGCTGAGAATGGATGACACGAGCGAGGCATGAGTATTGGGAAGTAATGGGCAGATTAATACCAATCTCCTTACCATTGTGTTGCTGATGGTTTGTGACAGGTATCGATTACCAACGCTGTAATTTGTTACACTAACGGTGAAGTCATGCCACAAAGTATTCTGGAAAGTAGCAGCCGAGGGATGCTCGCCTTGCAAGGGCCTGGAGCTGGTCCCTGGGAGCTTTAAACCAGCCACCAATTATGTGCACTTGTTTACTTACCTCCTCGGACCACATAAGTGAATACCATTGGTGATTAGCGGTACATGTTCGTACATGGGGATCATATCTGAAGGATTGTAAAAACCTCACAAGCGCAATTTTACGGCGAAGTCTTGCAATTCCCATCGCATCTCAACTTTATATCGCGCCACGTATCGTCTCCTTGCTTTTATTGTTCATAACAAGTTGGCTCGAATAATTGAAATGCATGAATGTGGTTGCATTTATTTTTACATCCCTAAGGTAAATGCGTCAGCGGAGCTGTGAAATTCTCCGAGACGTTTATTTAACTGAAGCTGCATTTGGATTAAGTGTAAAAGAGTGGAACGAATTATGATCCGTAAATGCAGTATTAAGGTAGCAATCTGTGTTTCTCAGGAAACATGAAAGTAAGTTGAATTTTGGATGAGACAAGACACAAAACAGCGAGCAATAAATTCCTAATAGAAGCAACGTCTCGGAGGAGAACAGAGGCGAAATTGCTGGAATTTATGAAACAGAGGTCTGCGATGAAAGCAGGTAATGACACGCATTAATGAACGGCACCCGGGAAACCGATTTCCAGGACGCTGTACTTACGCCTGGTCGTGAAACTTTGATCTGAATACAAAATATCCCATTATCTCACTGAGTACAATACTATAAGTAATATCATGTTGCATTAGTTCTGTGTATTCAATGCTGTTCTCTATTACTCACCATATGATCTAAGTATTACATAATATGCGTTTCGTATAATTAATGGGCTCTGCGTTAGATACGAGACTCAGTCTTAGTGTCACAACATTCGTTTAATAACCCAATATGATCGATCCACATGGGGCCCAAAGCCGTCCTCATACGCTGGAATTAGTTTGCAGATAAGTACCAATGGTGTAACAATGGTAAGATCGAAGAGCATACACGTTACAGTCCTCGGGGATCAGACTGAAGGATGGTGTCTAAATGCTGCGTCCCTCCGGAGCTTCGCCAAGGACGCTGGTTCTGACCAGTAATAAATGCTATCTCAGATACGGACGCATTTGCTATTGTATACGTACGCGCATTCGAAATATTATAAACAAGACGATTGACTTGATACTAATACATGCAATATGCTGCAACACCAGCGCACATTTACACGTGAATATAACATGATTGCACGCTGTGTATAATGCAATAGCAATGGACATTCGTGCAGCAGCCGCTAGGATCGAGACAGCTTCAATATCCGAGAGCAGTGCTGACCAAAGTCCCAGAGGACAAGTCAACAAAGAAATGAGATCTTCGATTGAGACTTGTTTCCTGGTGTTTTGACAGCAATGAGATCTCTTTATTGGTTTCCCTTCTCTGATATTCTTGGGACGAAAAAACTCATTCGGGGCTCGAAATGAATTACGCTCGGGATATCAGCTAGTTGAGAGGCAATGGTGGCTCTCCATTCCAATTGATAAGGCGCACATATCTCCGGAGACATAGCCGTCTAGTACTTAGCTTCTTCAATTTTCAGGTCAAGCAATCCTACCCTATCGCGAAGGGACCATGTAAAGTGCTTTCAGCTATTTAGCAATTCACACTGCCCAAGGTTGTTGCCTGACTGAGCCGCCAAATGGTTGTCCAAGAAGGCTTGGACTTCCGATGAGTTGAGATATGGCCGGCAATATCGAAGCTTTGCCTCATAACTATGGATATATAGCATGGCTGAATTCCTCCAGTCCTCCTTCCTCTTTTACCTCGGTCGCTGAAATGGACAGTAAAATACACGGAAGGGTCTGGCCTGATTTGAAATGATGACCTCTCTTGGACGATGGTGACGATGACTCGGCTTTGATGTACACAACAAAACGATAACCAAGCTGAGAAATCGGGATTTGAAATATTCACAACACATGAAATGGCAAAATTTCCCAAATAGATCTCAATTAGTTGGGAGGTTCTATGTCTCGTTTTTTTCTTCAGTTCGATTTCATTTGTTCGATGAGGTCACGACGAAAGTCGACTACTGCTAGAACAATGGGAGCTACCCGTGGGTAGGGTTCTGAGCATTTTTAATCAAATAAAGGTCACACTTTTCTCATTTCAAGCTACCGTTAAACTATTCTAAATCGTATTTGAATTGATCTAGAATTGTAGTCATATAGCTGACATATCGTTAAAAAATCGGTCACTTTGCATTTATAAAAGCCAATATAATCGATCTGAAAAGAGGGTGTTGATCGCGAGCATGAATTGATGAAGATATCGTCACATCAAAAAAAAAAAAAAAAAAAAAAAAAAAACTCAGAGGAACACAAAGGTTTGTACTGAAAGATTGACATTTGATTTTTATGGTTTTGTGTCAATGAGTACTGTTTTAAATGCCACATACCGCTGTCTATTGGAAAAATAATGAGGACGCTCTCAGCGGAGGAAGTTAAGTGACTTTGTTTAAGACTTGAGTATAATTTCCTCCTGAGGCCAGAATAAACGACGGAGCTAAAAGGGAAAGATGGTAGACGATGAATCGCTGCCAGTGGACAGAGACAAACAAATTGAGTTAAACCTGGAGAAAAAGTGGGCTAGTAGAGGCTGCCACAGGGCCTGTCTCCTGCAAAGATATACGGGGTATTTAACCTTTGTAATACAAGCGGTACAACCACCCATAGCCTTTATTTGGACATTAGGAATGTCGGCGCCCCATTCACCAGCATATTAAGAGAAAGATTTACCAAAGCATCGCTGCAGACGGCGGCCACAAAAGCCACAGCGTGGAACATTGGACACGTCCATCCTCCGAGAAGGGAGAGGGGCGGTTATACCGATCATGACGGCCTTTGTTTCCGATAATAATCGAGAAGAACTGAGCCATTGGATGTGGATGGAGGGAGGCTGCGATGGCGTAATTTAATGCTTATTCGCCTCTGCTGAATGAATTCCGATGGCGATCGGTGTATTCAGAGTATATTGAGTTATCTTCGCACTTCGTTGCACTCTCACAGATATTTCACTTATCGCAGACAAATCGGAATTCATCGCTGGTGAGTGAACACTGAACACTCAAACCAAATCAAAGATCAGGCTGTGGGTGCGAGTTTTATGACATAGTAAACTATCAAAAGGCACCAAAGATAAATACTAGCGTCGCAGAAGTGGAAATATAGATGCTTTGAAGATTGATATCCCGAGGAATCTAATACGCCCGTATACGCCTGGTGATCGAATATCATTGTGTGTTTGCAACCCCCATGAGAGCATCGACCCGCCGGGACACCTGTGAGGCAACTAGATTAGCTACGCGTATTTGTATGTCTCCACGGTGCTCACCGTATGTCCTTTGTTGACATCCACTCAGAATATCATTGGTCCTTTAATTACATTAGTTTCTCGAGTACGAATGGGTCGGCTATATTATTAAATGAAATAGACAAATAGAAGCCTGCCATCCCATGCAGTTGTTCTGCGGAATAAATGGAGTGTAGAACGAAGGACACTGCAGAGGCATGGACGTTTACCCTGTTTGGTTATTACATGGCCACAGGGGATATTTGGTCATTTCGCTCCCAGATTAGGCTCGTAAGATTCAAGGTACGCAGCATTAATGGCTCCAATGGAGACTTTATTTGGTCATTGGACAGGCAAAGCTGAATTTGCCCGATGCGACATTGGGTTAGGTGAAAGTATTGGTCAGTAATGACCACACGAACGCCATAGTGGATGAGACACACGGCCACAGAAGAAGGATCTAAACGGCAGCTGACAGAAGAAGGAGCCGCAATTGAAAGCACTATGAGCTGTATATTATCATCATTACAATAGGAATATCTCTCTTTTCCTGGACACATCACCATCGGGGGACATTGTGGCCATGCAGATGCATGAAAGTAAGCGAATAGCGTGCGATAAACAACCCCATAAAACATGGAGCTTCCGCGAAAAGAGGCTTCTAGAAACATTTCACAATCCCACAGAAGAAAGCGAGACGAAGGCTGGATATTTCAAGGCCCGAGAGAATCGCGGGGCTTCCATATGACAAGGTTTTTGGGCCTCCTCCAAATTTGCCCCGAGAGATCCCAGCATCGGCAGAAGCTCCCCCTCGCGGCTCACGCGCTGAGGATCTCTGCAATTGGGGATTGTCGGTCTTTTTCGCGAAGGCCGTCTGCTCAGAGAAAAACATATCTGTCATGGGTTCTCCACAAGAGACATAGTGACTTGATATGCTATGAGGCAATACCATTGCTGAACCGACCAATTCCGTATTGTGAAAGGGTGAATGAGGGCGTTCTTGAGTACGGATCAAAAGCTTTGGCCAGGAGCAGAGCGTTGTGAACTTGTGGTGAAATTGGTGCTGATCCTGAGCTCATTATAGCCAGCATGCGTGATGGAATGGCTCGCACAGAGACAGTCTACATTTGCAGTTGACAAAGCACGAAGCAACTGATAGGGTATCTTTCATTAGTTGAGGGTCCCTGCGATTAGGGAAGCCTCATTCAGCACTCAAACAACACGCAGAGAGCTCTGTTTGAGGGTGCGGGAAGATATGCGGCCAGAGAAATCACATCATTACCAGGAAGGTGGCAATGGCAGGGATTATCTTCATTTTAGGGTCTGTAACTGGAGAGCCTTGAGGAACAAATAGCACATTGAGGTTTGTGGAGAAACTGGAGATCCAGCAAGTGATGTTGATGATAAAGTGAACTAGGCAATCGCAGTCGGGTTGATTCAAGGTTAGGCGAGAACTGATATCATAAATTGTTCTCACGAGACACAGATGTAATGAGAAAAAAACAGAGAGCAAGATTTCATCGGACGAAAAGGGGAAAGGTCCGCGATGATATGCAATACATTACTCGCCTTCTTCGTGTCGTTGCTCGTCATTATCTGATAGCAGCAAAAATAACCCCACGAATATACAGTGAGAACTATTTCTAGAGAAGGTGGGTTATTTCGAGGAGGGAGGGTGGATTATTCTATGGGAGGTCATCTAATACGAAATGCAAACTATGTAAATACATGGATTTACTCATTCAGGTGTCGGTTGCTTTGATGAAAATAGAGTGTAGTGCTGAGGACAAGGAACGATGATTGATGCAAGTGTAATGTCCAGAAGGTGTTGCATTACCTGTCCAAAGATCTTAATGGCCGATAGGCATGTCATTATGCATGAATAATTATCGATATGCAAACGCATGAAGAGCACAATCGATCGGAAGAGGAGATGACATGCAGATGAAACGCCAACACTGAAGGCAAGCAGAAGAACTTCCTCAGATAATCCATCATAATCCAATCCGGTGCCCCCAGCCCCCCTTTCCGATTGTCTCAAGAGTTCGTTGCAGCGTCTTGGGACCGAAGAGAAGAGAATCAATACAGCTAGAACTCCTACAACACTTGTCTTCAGTGAGTTATATTTGGGGAGAAGTGACAAAATGAGCTTTATTTAGTTTGCAAGTGATACATGCAGAGGCTCTGGTGGAGCTATGAGGACATCTGATGGCAAGAGACAGAGACGAATGGCCAGCGTAGCAATAAGCCCCACAATCTTGTCTTTATGCTATTTCACGTCTCATAAAGCAGGCGTGCCAGGACGTTTGGCTTCATTAGGCATCGGGCTGTGATCAGTTCCTTGGCTGATATCTTGGACGTGCAGGCTATCTAGAGCGATGTCGTCCCTTCAGAGAGTGAAGTCGTCAGATTACAAGGTGAGGCAGGGCGATGGATGTCCACATCAGACTCTGATTATTCACACTTTGAAGGATGAGGTTCCTTGGTCCTTCTGGAGTTTCGTAGAAGCTTCGAATCCACGGAAGCGACATGGAATCGCTCCATCAGATGATCCATCATAATTGCAAACCACCGGTAACCCCTTCAGCACCAATTGTGCGTCCGATTGATCAGTGGAGGTCCAGTGTGTCCACCTCACTTCTGGACTACACTGCATCTCTAGTCGGTCAAGCCTCTCTGGTGACTCCGATTAGAGAAAGGGGCAATGTGCGAGTTGGGATATTGATTCGCTAATCGGTTAATAACGGGAGCATTGTCGTGGATACGGCAAGGAGGCGGTCGTTTTATAAACCCTCGGAAATAGGACAAGATTGGCGTGCCTTTGGCGTTGGCCAATTGATCCGAACGAAGGGCGAATGGTGCCCCATCATGGACAGTCCTTGGTCGTGAATCCTGCTCTAAACGCATAATCTGACCCACAAATCCAACCAATTTATGGAAACAATTCCTCAAAAGCTGATAATATCGCTGGAAAAAAGCCACCCCTGTGTTATAGCTATACAGCGTGGGATATCACGACCCAATGCGCGACCAATACTACATCGTACACACGCACACACTTTGGTCCTCTACAAGACACAAGCATCTTGTGTGCACGCATCGGTAGCTTGTCACTAGTAAGTCCCGCGGGGACTTTACGTCAAACAATAGAATGCGTCGTCTGTGGATACATTATTCATGTAAGTATGCATTCCGTTTTGCACTTGAAGTCTCGAGAGCAAGCAGCAGCCAGCAGCAGAAGGAGCAGCAGCAGCATCCCATGCGCCCGCTTCAATTTATGAAAGAACACCGCGATGATCCATTGCGAAGAACGCATTGTTCGCGGAATACCATGACCCATGTTGTCCCATTCGCAATGCTGCCTTTGACAAATATCGCCGCTGAGTGCGGTATGAGTGCATTGGTACTTTTGCCACCAGCCATAACCTCTGTTTTGTAATGGGGTGTCACCCTGGGTACTTACTTTAGTACCGAAAGAATCCACGTGGACGTGAAAACACCTCTGAATCGACATTATGGGAACAGGTTTGAGATATAATTCGCATTGATTAGAGAGGTGAACATGTGTACGAGGAAGGGTGCCTTGTGTGATCAGCTGCGTACAAATACTCTAAATAATGATGAAAGGTAAATTGATTCAGTCACCATTCACAGAAAAACATGAAAGAAATGAGTTTATTGTGCAGATTGACGGCGCCCTTCCTCTGTTTATTGATCAAAATCTGCTAGTCGGGTATTGTTATTATAAATATATAGGTTAAGGTATAGGAAGAAAGCAGACCTTGATCAGGAAAATATGTGGATCAAAATGACACTCACCTTTGTGTGGACTGAAACAAGGAGGGGGAGGAAGGTGGGGGTGGATACATACGCTGCCTTTCACTGGTCACCCCATCTACTTTCTACTTCGTGATAGTATCATTTTAATTAAGTGACAATAATTAGTTGATGCGATTTATAACTTATAACGGTATGACAATTCTGTATGATGAAGTATGATAAACCTATTAAAAACATGTATGTAAGTAAACGGGGTGCTAAGTGAAAAGACATGCAGCTTCGAATGAATTGGGGAATACCAAGGGAATTTCAGGCCACGTTAGATTAAAACATTTTTGTGTGTACAATGTTCTGTTTAAAGTGACAGTAAACCAATTCTAAAGCTTCAGAGGTTTTTTCGCTGACCAAAAAAGGTTTACTTTCATCAGAACATTGTGGTGTGGCACAGCTTGGCATTGGTAGTCGGCGTGCATTTGCAGGCAGCTAGTGATGTTGATAGCGGGGATGCTCTCAGGCCTGATTGTAAACCCAATTGGAAGCATCGTGCAAAGAGCATTCTCATTTAACATCAGGCGTCTTCGTTATCAACAAAGCCCGAGGCAATCTCGTTACGCTGTACGCCGCTTCCATCGGACACCAGCCGCCTTCAATCGGCTCAAGGTTGTAATGGTTCCTTAGGCAGGATTGAAACCGCTTCTTCGAGGACATTTTCTATTCCACACTTAACAAAAACGGAGATCCTGTTGCGCTCCGGAAGTCATGCAGCGCTGGCATAGATAGCCCCTTCGGCCGGCGAACTCCCGCAGCCTGTGAATCGCAGGATATCACCAATGATCGAGGTGCCGTACGTATAGGCCATGCCGTCCTGCTTTCTGTATTGGGTATATTTGCTTTCTGTGTTATTATTGTTGGAGTGAAGTAAGACGAACTAATGTGTATCATGTCTCACTCGCACGCGTCCCAAAACCTATGACTATCTTTCTATTGTCTTTGCTAATGCCGGAGAGACACTCAGAGCCATGTTGCATGGGCCAAGTCGGGTTCTCCCCGTTTTAGAACGTGGCCTTTTCTTCCAACTGCGAGGTTTTCTTTGGACGCAAGAAATATTGTACATAAACTCAGTGGGTCTCTTGTACATCTATACACAGATAATTAATTATCTCCCGGGTTCATATAGCACTGCGTAATGAAATCACATAATACCTAATTTGAAATGTTGAATTCTACCAAGACATATTAATATGCTTGGGTTTGGCTGCAATTATTACGAGACTACCAATGCCAGCGTGACAACAATGAACTCTAATTGTAAGCAACATGTTGTGTATAGAGAACGTATGTTAATTAAACAGCGGATGAGGATGCGATGCAGCTTGGTTACCTCGACCGTAACTCACTGCAACAGCACCGACCAGGATCAGGAAACATTCGACGCTCTCTCAATCTTCCGAGTCAGTGATGCAACACAGAGCAAGTGCGGTTCCCAGAACGCTAGGCCATATGAAATGGACCTTGGCATCCATATAGAGTGTAAAAATCCCACCAGGCGCTTTTATTCACCACAAACACACGGTGTGCATGCAAGCATCGTTAATCCAGTGCTGTGTGGTATCCGTGTTGTGTAATCCAAAAATATGATATCATTAGTTAAACCCGCATAATTTACCACAGCATAATCCAGTGGCCAGTAAGAACTCCATAGCAACAGCATGCAACACAGCAGTCTTTGCGGTGGTCGTCGGTTGTGACACCTATTCTCCTCTCTCGCATCTTAACCACTGATAACACAAGATAATGCCAACTGCGAAGACAGCGCTTCTATTCGCAGCTTGTCCCCTATTGTGTGTTTTCAAGCAGATATTAAGCAGGCCAGACACGGATCCAGCTCATCTCATCTCTCGGCGAAATTCCCGGTGTTGCTCCAAGAGTGGAAATTAAACTCAAGCAGCCCACGTGGCCATCTCAGCTGCAGAAGAGCAGGCGTGAGCGGAGGGCACACGCTAAATATAGTCGTCGTCTACCACGGGCTCCCTGTAGCAGCAGCAGCAGCAGAGGCAGACACGCTGGAGCTCCTCGGTCGCCGCTGCCGCTAATAGCGATCCCCGGAAAACACTCGCCTCGCAGCCTGCTGCCAGCTTACTTCCAGATAGATTCCTCCCTCGATAGCCCGAGATGAATTCCGCTCGCGACGCTGTCGGGGGAACACCGTCAGACGACGAGCAGCGTGTGAAGAGTGAACGAGCGATGGTCCGGGATTGAGTGACGGACGCTAGTGACCATTGGACAAGGCAAGGAGCAATTGTCCAGCACGAGAGAGCCGTATTGGGGCGGTCGAGAGCATCAAATTGACATGAATCAGTTGAAGGGGGCAGTAGGGTGGGAATCGGCGCCTGACATTCCTAGGCACAGGTGCCGTGTGAAGTGCACGACTGCCGGCTAATCGGCGTCACTCGGGGCCCGCACGTCAGCGCTGATTGGCAAAGACAAGGCGAAGAGCCACCATCGAGGAGAATGTGTTTATTTGTTTTCAACTACATGCAGAAATAGTCAGAAAAAAAAAGTTCACAGCCCAAAGCGAAATATAACGTCATAGCACAGGGTGCATGCATGCAACAACGCCGATGAATGAGGGAAGAAAAGGTCAAAGATTTACAAAAGAAGAAAAAAAATAAGCGAGCACCACTGTAATAATAAGTGAGGCTCCACGGTAAACACACAGATATGTCTCCTCGAATCGTAGCATCGTATTATACCATCATGAAGAAGACTGAATTCTGCATCGAATATGCCGAAAAAGAAAAAAAAAAAAAACGTTAAACGTTGCCCCCCCCCCCAGCTATCAAAATCTGTGCGACATATCTGGTCTTTTGCCGTGGAGCCTCACATACATGTATATTATTTTGCTTTGGTGTTTTAGTCAGTGGATATAACAGCTGATTAATTAAATGAACTGTATATTGGCAAATCGACACGCGGCACTTGAGATCATCTTCCACTGGTTAGTGCATTATTCAATATGAAAACGCAGGATCATAATATGCGAAAATAGAAATATGGATGTCATCAACTTAAACATAAATTCACACTAAAGTAAAGATTGCATTGGCGAAGAAGACGAAAGAGGAAGACGCAGGGCAAGAATGACCGCGCAGCAACAGCAGCAGCAACAGCAGAGCGGGCAGGTCCAGATAGGAGAGCATTTGCAATTGGAATCCGCTCGGATGAATGTCAGTTATCATAGATAGCAGAGCTCGGGGGACGCATATAACACACATTAGGAGAGGAGCGTATCACCAGCGCAGCAGTGGCTTGGCTACGGAGGCGGCTTGGCCTTTGTCGCAGTCGAGCCCATTGCAATGTGTCACCGCAGGCTCGACTCTGACAAAGTGGCGGCCGCCTCCGCTTCCTCCTCCTCCTCTTCGTACCAGTGTGAGTCCCAGGCGTGTGCCGATCCCGGACAGCGCGTCTGCAGTCGAGGCTCTTTGCTGTGTTGATAAGAGGGTGGAGGCCGCGGCCCTGGCTGCCCGGGCCATCATTCATCGTAAGCATTTACCAAGAAGTGATAGATAAAGCTGGACCTCTTGCGCTCCTCTTCGCGACGTGCAGGCACGGCGTCATCAACTGTCGACGCCTGACGACGCAGCAGCAGACCCCCGAAGAACGACGCTGAAAAGAGAGAGCTTATCAGATAACAAGATTACAGATGAAGACCCCGAGGCTCAAAAGCGCGTTAAGTACCCTCAGTCGTAAATTCCTAATGCCATAAGAGAAGAGAGATTTTCAGCCTCTG
This sequence comes from Capitella teleta, assembly GCA_000328365.1. NCBI lineage: Eukaryota > Metazoa > Annelida > Polychaeta > Capitellidae > Capitella > Capitella teleta. The sequence continues at coordinate 342,272 of KB309137.1, forward strand.
CCCAGCAGATATGATTGTGTTCATGTGGTAAAAGAAGAAAAATGGGCCAAAAGAGCGGGTGTTGAAGAGGACGAGGCGGACGCGCAATGCTAGGACCAGAGCAGAAATCAATTTGGATGCATAGCCGCCGGCCAAGCTCAGTCAGGGCTCGAGGCAGGGCGCCGGTGGACGCGATTCCTGCTCGTCTTCCTTGGATGGCGACCCTAGCTCATAATCGGCGTAATCTGATCAGCAGAGGGCTCACACACAGTCAACTGAGCAGCGCTGGCTAATTGGATCAAGAGCCGCGAGGTGTGCGCCCAGTCCCGGTCCAACTCCTAATGGGGCGCAGAGAAAAACCCACAAGCGCATTAAGGGGCTCTTAAGGAGGCCCTGCACTGCAGTGTAGCTGCGGGCATCAACTTCATCCCGCGAAATACGGCTCATTGCCACATTCCAGGTGGAGACACTGAGTAATGAGGCAAAAAAACATCCCTCCCCCACCATCAGAAAGAAACAAATAAGTTATCACTCGCGGAGAGAGAAAGAGAGAGAGAGAGAGAGAGAGAAAGTCGAGAGCCGTTCAGAAGTCCCCGTTCATCGGCATCCGGTCGTTTTTATGTTTGGCAGTGTCGCTATGCACGCAATGATGACGTCGAATTCAGGCGATCGCGTCGTTCTTGTATTGCTGCAGTCTCATCACACGCCTGGCACAAAATACAACGCTGTACAAGCGGTGTATTTAGGGCAGCGCAGGACCAGAGGGCCAAAAGGAAAAGTGCTGATAATTGGTGGCAAATGGATGGAGCAAGCAATGTAGATTGCCGGATGCCACCGCAATTGGACGCCTGATCAACAGCGCGGGCGTGTGACGCTGAAAAGAGCACGTCGGTCGACGAGAGCGCCGGCGACTAATGGGCGCTTGGCCTCATGCCGGGGGCTTTTGCGCGGCACACGGGTGTCGCGGTCCAGGCAAAAGGCGTCAACGGCCGGTGTGGTTCAAAGCAATGCTACGATTAAGCATTGAATGAGAAGTTAGCACTAGCAGTGGGCAGTGAGCGCAGTACATCAGCAGCGAGAAAAGAGTAACGACTTCTTTGGGACCAGCGCCAGTCATAAAGGCCGGCGCAGGGCATCGGGTCGTTAATTAATAAGACCGGGCCACGATCCTGTAGCACAAAAGCCACGATTGCATTCTCGCGGTTTTTATCACCTTTATCACCGCCGCTGAGCGGGACGAAAGGATTTGGCGAAAGAGGAGGACACAATGCGGATGACAATCACGGGGATCCGCGTGCGTTGTCATGGCGATTTAATGGCCTTCCAGGGGCCCTACGGACTCCAGGTGTCAACGCCGCCGAAAAAAAAAGAAAAAAAGAAAAAAAAAAACGTATTACGTGAAGCGGCGAATGACATGAAATGCCTTATTGATAACGACAGCTTGGCGAGCGGAGAAATTGATCGTGCAGCAGTGAAAAAAAAGTGCATTTTGAGCTGAGAATCAATGGGATAAACTCTCGACTGAAATCCGACCCAGTGACATCTAAGCAGCTAATCGGAAGCGGAATGGATTCGTATGCCGACAATTGTTTGTCCCGGAGCAGCATCCACCGCGAGGGCCCCGTTCGTACATCATACATGCATGGGCATTTATATGCAGCTATATTGCATTCTTGGGACCGACTACATCATAGAGAATGCAACAACTGGGCCTGTGGTATAGCATGCAGCCGGTGGCCGAGGCTATATCAAGAGCCTGCTGATGTCTGCTCCAATAAGCCACAAAGACAACGACTCGGTGGACACGAGTGCAGTGCGCCAGATTGGTTTCGTTTCAGGAAGGATCCTTGAAGTGATCAACGGGGGATCCAGATCGCAGGCCATCCGTCAAGGCTGAGGGGTGAGGCTTCCCTGGAGAGGTCGAGCGCTGCATCACCTGCATGCAGCTTTTAATGCCTTTATCAGAACCACAAAAAGCGAGCCTGATTGCGCTCTAGTCGCCATATTATGATTTGTTGGCGCAGTTTAATGCGCCTCGGAGGAGGAGGAGGAGGTCGAGTGCACTGCGAGACTGAGTGGATATCGCGAGGAATCAAGAGAGGACGCTGAGATGGAGGGGATATCATGGCAAATGAAACCGAGGGAAGGAGGGCAACGCATGCAGGACAGCGGAGAGGGTTGCATATAACGAGGAAGATCTCAAAAGAGATGCAACTTATTTGAGCACATTTCCACGGGGAAGGCGGGTCATTGTTACCGGTAATAATTAAAGGGGACGTAATATCAAAAGAGGGCATTGAAAGAAGAGCGAGGGAAGCAAAAAACGTGCAATCTATAATTACATAAGGAATAGATGAGTGGGATTACGAACGATCAAAGCCTGACCGTAGCTGCCCTCAATCGCGATTCGACATTTAGCGAGCTTCTGAGTGAAGCCGGCGAACGAGGAGGATTCCCATGAAATGTCAATGAGCAGCAGGAAGGAGGCGGACGTTTCCTTGCAGAACTCTCACAATGCCAGATTGGACGGTGTGACCCAGTCAATGCAGGATCGGCGGCACGGCCAAGACGTGTCTAACTGCGAACCTAGAAGCACTCACTTCACTTAGGAGGAAAAAAAGCGATGCTCTTCTGGAGGGGACATCATCGCAGGCGGCGAAGCTGATCCCCATAAGTAAAACCGCTAAAAGCGAATGCCTCCTCAGCTGCCAGGCACCAGAACAAACACAGCATCAGATGCTGGCAGCAGCGAACGGCGATGCCACCAAGACCTGGCAATGACAGATTCGCCGTCCGCTCTGTTTGGAATACCAAGATCGGCCGCCACACGTGGCGCTCATGTGCTGTATAATGCATTACTGTAATCTTCTCTAATGTTCTCCCAGATTCGAGTCAATGTTCGGTTTATGCATTCGTCTTGAGACATGTTTCCTCTGTGTTAATTGGCGTCGAAGATAAAGCGACGTAATTACACACTGCGTCTTCTTCATTAGGCATTCCAATCAGAAAGGAATCGACGAGAGGCGACCAAGGCCAGATAACCCGCTCTCACAAGACACACACATTAGGCGCAAATCTCTTCGAATGACCGTTGCAATTCAGCGGTCAACAGCCTCGCATGTGCAGCTCCAATTGAGAGGCCACCTGAGCTACACAGCAGATCAGCATCAAGGTAAAAAGAGCAGAAGCAAATGAGGATCGGCCTTTATTCAATTGTAGAGACAGCGTCCGTGCTTGCTTCTCCTCCACACAACACAGTCAATAATGCGCGGACACATATGTGCCATTGGTTCTAATCTGAATGTCCATTGTCCATATACATCAATATAGCAAATGGGTGTGATTCTCGCATGTTATCGTACTGCTGCACATAGCAATACAGCTAAGAGATAGAGCAGAATCCTTGTAAGTGAATCAATTCTAGCAATCCCAGGACTGTCGTGGCAACTAATGGCACCCTGTTGAATCTGTGGCACATGACGGAAGGCGTCAGGGAGGTTCATAGAGCTAAGGTCGTCCAACATTACAGCATGCGACGCCTTTGTAATGGGACACAGGACATTGAACCCTGGGGGCTAAAATAGATTACGTTGGGAAGGAGAAACAAAGAAATCAGATAACATCATCTTTGGGGAGCAGCTTCCGATCGATAAGGATTCCGCTCGACTTCTCTGGAGACTTATAAAAGTCTCAAATCTGTTCAGAGAAGCGCGAGCTGAACCGAGTCAGGAGTAAATCCTTTAGCACGCTTCCCGTTCATCGCTCTCGGTCGATCTCGCAGAAGAAGTTTCGAAGACGAAAAATGGAAAAGGGCAGATTGGCGAAAAGTTGGCACTGAAATAGCAGTACAATAAAATTAAAGTTCTCCTTTTCAGTTGGATAAATCACAGGCGGCGTTTGGCCCACCAGAATTCGACGTCGAAGGGGGTGGTTGGCATTTTGCTCTCATCTTTTCTTTTTTTTTTTCTTTTTTTTTTTTTTTTTTTTTCCGATCTGCTGCTTTGTACATGTACATGTTGCAATAAGATTTTACATTTAATATAATTATACAGTGCCACATCAGACAACGAGAAACTTAAGATACACAGATGATGAAAATCAATTGGCAATTAAGAGAGTGAACAATGTGTTTGCAGATTGAGGCCTGGTATATTAAAATATTGAATGATTTACAAGAGAAATTAAGACTTATTCAAACAAACTCTGCATTTGAAAAAAAAAAAGAAAAAAGAGTTGATGACGGTGCTTCACAGAGATCCTTTTACAAGAATAATTTAGTAATAAAATTGGTTCTTAAATTATCGATTTTAAATATTATTGGTGTGCATAGAAAGTTGCATCATATTTTATAATATTATTTGCGCACTATACACGAATAAACTAATAATAATTGAATTAGTTTTATCATTATTATATTATCAGTACTGGTGACCGATGCAGACCATTCTGTACTTGTGCCAACATCATCGGCTGATGGTCGTGCAAAATGTCAATCAACACAAATAGAAGGAAGTGCGCAACAGGAAAATGACGAAATGCGTAAAATCCATTCCGAATTTACTTACTTATCATGCAAGCTTCGGTGCATAATAATTAATTAAGCATAGGGTTGATCGGTTTCTGTAACCGGTGATGTCATGCACGTAGACGCAAGATAAGGAACCGGGACCAGGGGTTTGCCCCACCCCAACAGGCGATCGAGGCTAGCGGATTGCATTAAGGAGACAGGTGGCGCGGTGTCTTCGCAGCAAATAGCATTGGCAGCAGGAGAAATCGCCGCATCAGACATTCAAACGAGAGTAATGGTGCGCAAACCTACGATAGAATCAGTCGCACAATCCTATTTGTCAAGTGCAAAAGGCTGTCTCCCTCTCCCGGGACGGAGCTGAAAGCGGAGAGGGAAGCCGGCCACCTGGGTGCTGCTGCCGCGACAAACAAAAGGCAACGATCACGTGACAGCAGCAACCAATCAAAAGCGCGCCTCAATATTTAAATAGATAGCACACACAAAAACTTATCCAGCTAACAAGGAAACTTTATCTTTTCCGCACTGAAATGAACAAGTTCGCGAGAAGAGGGAAAACTGTTGAGTTGGCCTCATTCGTCATGTGGGATTGACAGGGCGCGCACGGGAGGCGTGGAGGCGCACGTACGCTTCTCGGTTTCAGTTGGGGCACACGTCCAACTGTTGCGCTAGTGCCTCATGGGGATATCGTGTTTCAGTCTGGATCGACGTACAGGAAGCTGTCAATTTACACGACAGGCCCTCGGAAGTCGGTCAAATTTGATCGCAGCAAAACGCAAAATCACAATCATGAATCTTTGACGTCAATTCGTGATCAGAATTTGCTTATATGGTGTGTAGATGATGCAGTTTTGATTGATATACCTCGAAGTAATAATCCCATTGTGCACTCACAGCACTGTACCGTCACTCAAATGGAGCATCCGTACAAGAGCACACGAAGTACATAAACGAACAATAGACAAAGTGAAGGAATTTCCGATGCATGAGATTTCCAGACGAAGAAAAACGCTTTTGTCGTTCGCATTCGTCTGAAAATTACCCGATTCTCGGAGAAAAGCCCACTGAGTAGAAGCAACCCGAGGCCGAAAGCGATGCTTGTTAAAGCGTGAAGAATTGCCGGCAAAAAAATTTTTAGAGAGAGAACCAATTATACAGAACTGAAATGTTATTGCGCTAAACCTATGACATGTGGAGAGGGTTCGCTGAACATAAAAAAGGACAGTGTATCAGCCCAAAACAAGTGCAATTATTCGTACATTGAAGCAAGCAAAAAAATACTTCCGAATCCGCGGTCCTAATCCGGAATACCAATAATCGGATTAACGAAAAGCATAGCCACGTACGAGTGACGCGGAGGGTGTCCGTATATCGGATTTAAATAATGCATACCGCAAAAAAGGACGCAAGCCAACGCTAATCAGAAGAACGAGTGTAAAACGACGACGTTGGCTTGTTTGTTGTGACATGCAGCTCATGGTGATGCATGGTCTGAAGAGAACCCGACGAAGGCAATGGAGCCAACCAGTGTGCTGACTGCTGCGGGGGGCAATAACAGTTATGATGATCGATACAAAGTGCTGTGTACTGGCACGCACAGCCTCTCAATCAGGGGAGTCATCCGAGCAATCGTACGCCAGTTAATGACATCATAAAATAATGGCTTATTTCACTATTGACCATCCAAGCAACCCGTAAAAGACGTGTTGCGCCGAGCGCTGTGTATAGCGGGTGGCAGGCACCAAAGCAGTTGGGCGCCTAAAGCATACGAAATAGGAGACTGGAGTAACCCAATTAGCGAGAGAGGCATCAATGGTCAATGAAGAATAAATGAGGCGCAGTAGCCACGACGAAAGCTGCGGCATTAAGCAAAGCCGAAGCTGCATGCCGATCTGAGCGGAGGCAGCGGAGGCGGCCTCAGAGGGTTCCGCCGTCGCCCCCAGAGCCTCATTCATAACACCGATGAGCGTTGCTTAAAAGTCCATGTCTCAGTGTACGTGCGTGGACGCGCCATTGCTGTAGCAACAGAGAGAAGACATCAAAACAACAGCGGGGTAATCCGGAAGGCGAACCAAAAAAACTCAGCGCGCCAAACCCTCAAAGTGGATCTCCGTGTTGGAGCCGACCTTGAAAGCGAAAGCGGCAGCGCCGGATCAGGAACTCGGAAGCGCGCAGAGCAAACTTTGCGAGAGCTGCGTGCGACGCGAGAGCTGAATGAAGAAACGGGAAACGCAATCTCATTTGCAGCGAGGGGACGGCAGCCAGCCCGGGGGTCTCTGGGGCCCGATACAGGCAGCGCTGCTCATATGGCCAATTCAATGAAACAATGCTTCAGGCTACGAGAGCGATCAGTAAAGGTAAGCGAGCGTCATACCACAAATGCAAAGACATGCAATCTATTTGACGTGGAGTCGAGCAGTGAAGCGTCGACGATGCAAAAATACCGATCTCGTGTTATGGGCTGGAGACATGCAAAGAACCTGCTTCCTGTACGCGCTCAATAATGATGCATGGCACAAAAACCACATAAAAAAAAACCTCTTTTCAGCAGACCGACAAAGAAGGGTGTCGAACGGAAGAGGCGCTAATTACGCCGACAAAGAAGGCGACCTGAACGGCTTTAGCAGCATATAATGGGGATGAACGTAGGCCGCAGGCCTTAATTGCTAAATTAGCATGCTGCCCTGTGAAGACCGGTGTCTACTCCCCCGGCCCTGGAGAACACTCGCAATTAATCACAGTGTGGGCTGACAGCTGCACGCAGCCGCCTGATATGACAAGCTGACGACCAGAGGTGCCAGCCAAGTGTTTACAAGTCAACAAGCGGAGTGACGGCAACGTGGCATTGGCAGCAAATAAGGAGGTCGTCGTGTTGGCGAACAGATAAGCCGACAGAAAAAAAAAAAAAAAAAAAAAAGACAGCCAGGACATCAGTCTCTCCACAATGACCGCGGGTTACGATGATGCGGCACGCTCGGATGCCGATCATTCGCTGAAGAGCAGAGGACGCAGCCAAAAGCAATCATTGCGACGTGTCTCCAGAATGCAGTTACAATGAGAAGCTGCTCTTGGGGAATTCGGTGCAAAAAAAGTAAGCGAAGGGCTTCGCACTCGAGACACAGGGGCTTCTCGCAATCAGCTTCCCTTTACTAAGATAGCTCGAGCTTTTATTTAATACAAGAAACTATGCATGCTTCAGGTTGACCTGTCTACGAGGGTCGCAATTAAAAGAGACCATTCGCAAGCAAATGACAGAGGAGGCACCGTTGATTGCATTCGGCCGCACACAGGTATTTCAAGAGCAGACTGGCATCAAAGTGGCCGAGACACGCAAGCTCGTCATAAATACCATCGATGGGTGATCGCAGGCATCAAGAACAAACGCTGGAGCCGCCCACTCAGCTGCAGAGCTACGGCTCAGGGCGGAGGGCGTGGGGCTCTGAGCGTACGTCAATGCCAAGGGGTCGCGCCGCCGATAAGATTGCAGCACCAATCTATATTTGAGGCGTGCTTTACAGGGAAGAATCAATGATACATTTCGAATTACGAGACATGAAAGGAAGGCACACGCACAAAGAAAACGTCTCAAAAAGCATCGCAAAGCAACGATGAGCGATGATCAGCCCTCGTCTGATGAGCTGTCCGGGACGACTGATGGCCATTCAAGTGCAACTCACCTAGGAACCTCGCGTCCAGAAAATTCGACGCTGAATGTTTGAGTAGCTCACGGAGAAAAGCGCAGATGTACTTAAACACGTTGCGGTGGCTGGTGGGGAGCCGCTGCAACACCTATAAAAGAAGACGGCACTCGTGAAATGAGTTTGCGTTGGCATGCAGAGAGCAACCTACCTGTTTAGCTTGGGTGAAATTGTCACAGACGTGTAGACAGAGGTCATAATGCTCATAAGGCACAACGGGTTCCGGTAGAACCTCGAGGAACAGGAGCAGAGCCTCTGCTACCGAGTGCACACTGCCCGCTATAACACACGAGTCAAGGACGAACATTCAATACTTTGGCGAGTTTATGGTTCTCATTTGGAGCCGATATTGGGTAAGGATACGCAGCAAGCGGGGTTTGCCTTGGTCCAGGCAGTCTCGAATCAACTGGATCTCACTGTGCAGCCCAGGTTGGCGGAATAGTTCGTCCTGCAAATAGAATAACAACGAATGAAATGGTCCATTACATTCGTCATAGCGTGATCTCGTCGCTGTCGGCAAACAACGGTAAAGTTAGCAATGAAAGGCGCTCACTTGGCATAGACAACAAACGGGATAGGACGATGGGAAATGGCCCTCTCCGAAGGAGCATCGTGGGGTCTCCGGGATGTAATCGGACATGATTGTGGCGCATGATACCCGTGACGGAGTGAGCACCGGAGAGGCACGTCGCTGCGTGTACAAACACGGAGAGAGATGCAGCTGTCATGGGCCGAGTGAACGTGAAGGGCTTTTGATGGCGATCGAACGTGGCCCAAGGAATAACGAGATGCTTGAACATGACCACGAGGCTTCTCATCAATGGACAACGAAGAATGCGGGCGAAATGGACAGTGGATGGGCACTCTGGTCAGCGCAATCTCGGCGCTATGATCGATGCGTAAATAACAAGAGACGGCCATCATGGACAGCTGCGGCTGAGTTGCGAGGACGAAATGAACAATAAAAATGTCCACATGATGTCCCCAGCACGTCGCCATTAGTCAAGGACTGGCGTCTTATCTCGTGACCTAATCAGGCTTGACCATTGGCTAGCCTCTTAGACAAGGCCCCGGCTAGAAAGAGAATCCATTAGGCGCACTGGCTGCATTGATCAGCTCTGGAGGCGCACGCATGCAGGCAGCCGCAGTGAAAGAAAGACCGCGGTATGCGCTAATTGCTCAGCCATATACCTTAGTAGACACAAGGGGCCGCCGCAGCGTCAATTTTGCCTCAGCCTCTACTATGTGTAATTGGGAATCTAGAAAAATAACACTTAGCAATCTCGCGGAGTGCAGCATGCAGTTAAAATCGGCTTGGCTGCTTGAAATCCCCGCTCAGAAGTTGAGAGAAGGGCCGGAATCAATGGCAAGCGGTTAATAAAGCACCTGATACGGCAATCCGCTTTGACGGTTGCCTGCGCCACGCAGCGGTAGATAACGGTGCGGAATTTACAAGCAGATTACAGATAAATTGCAGCCGTGAATAGCAACAGGGCGACGGGCACAGCCAATCTTCGGGGTGGTTGTAGTGAGCAGAGCGCCAATTTATGAGATAAGAAATACATCCATCTCACAAGTTCTTCGCAGGAGCGTCCTCCTCACAGCTGCGAAGGACAAATTGGGCGACTAAAGAATCAATCACAATGCAAAGCGATCATCGCGCTATTCATAATGCCGACATGGTGTCAAGAGGAGTGATACCGCCGAGAGGGGGGGTCAGGGAAAGAGCTCTGTAGACAGCCCCAGATATCTAAGTGACGCGTCGCTCACACAACATGGGTTTAAGGCAACTTGGGGTATTGTAACTTTTGTAATGAGATCAAGAGACTACATATTAAACGATCGGACCAATGGAAGTCTCCTTGATCGGATGAAACAGATGAAACCAACGCAGACTCCGGCCGTTAAAAAAGGGCAAAAATGAGAGTCATTTGTAGAACCACTGAATAAACACGATTGTCGGACGAGAGAGAGAGAGAGAGAGGGAGGGGGGGGAGCAGTGTAAAGTTACGGTCCCAATGGATGCAGCTTCAAAGGAATCGGAGCACTGAGCAGAGGTCTCAGCGAGCATAACTAACACCTCGAGTGGAACATCTGCGAGCACAAAGACGAGAAAAATCAAGGATAAAAACCAACACGAAGAATTGCCGAGCGAAATCAGAAGTTATGGTTAAGGGCGTCTGGAGACATGCACATATATGTAGTGCATGTGTGCTGCATATGCCGCATGCATATCGTACGAAATTCATGCATCATTGTCTGCGTCTTTTCAAAGACGTCCAAACAACTTGATTAATTATTCAGAAGGAAAAAAAAAAACGGCTTCAGAAGGTGGTTGACATTTGGAGAGAATCGCATTGTGAATAAGTGCAAACAGGTCAGCACACCGAGAGATTGAAGAGACGCAGGAATAGTAAATGGCTATTATGGACGCATGAATGGGGGATTGTGTGTGGAAATCGCATCTGATCTGGCGAATATACAAAGAGACAAGAGAGTCGCAGCTGCGGATGACACGAGCAAATTGCAATTCATCCATCATTCGTCGGTCAAACACGTCCTTGGCAAGTTCTAATCAGCCGTCTTGGACAAAAGGAGCCGAAGCGATCTCTTCTTTGGAAAGCTTTAATCAAGTATGTCCCTGATATTGGAAATACACTAGCAACTTATAGGTCTCCCGGGGAACAGATTCAAAAGAAGCAAGGCTTAGCCCTAACGCGATCCCTTTTCACCCGGCACTGACAAGAGCTTGAGGGGATTGACAACTTCAGAAGCCTGGCGGCTTAGCCAGGGGTGATACGACCGCTACTACAAATAATGTGGAACGGCTTGCTACCAAACAATCCCACGGGCGTCGTATGCAAATGTGGAGCTATGTGGAATCCGTGAGTGGCTGCCGACGCTTGCAGGCAGTTGGGGCAGAATTCATGAATTGAATGAGCATATCTTCAACTCGGGACCTTCGGGCTAAACAAATCAATGAGAATTCCTGGAATAATCGGGACACGCATGCTGAGTTTACGGACGAAGCAATTGTGGGTTTAAGAAGGGAATCATAATGTATGAGAAACGTTATGATTACCTGTTCCATGCCGTACTTGTAGAGATGATCAACCAGACGCCAGATTTCTTTCGGAATGTCAAGCGGTGGATCTTCTGAGGGATTGGGCGAGGAGGCTTGATCGCTGGGCTGTTAAAATTTTAAAAAAACATCGTGAGAATGAGATGTTGAAGAGAGGTGCTGGCACTCACGATTTCGATCAGAGATCCAGTTTCCACGTCTGTCACCGGTTTAAACATTCGCACCAAGGTTTCAATAGAAGAAGAAAAACTGCTGGGAATGTAGTTTCCAGACACGGTTATCTAAGAGGGCGAGTCAAGAACATCAACCGAGAAAAGGTTTATAATATCATTAGTTCATAATTGATCTAAGGCCCTTTTCTTAAAACGTAAAACCCAACTTCAGATGCCATTGTCTGATGAGTGCAATTCCCAGAAAGAGGTCAGATCAAATCAGATCACCATTTCACAAGATTTCCTAGAAACTTGCTTGTATGATGGCGCCTGTATGTTTCGCTGATTACGCACTGATAAGCAGTGTCAATCAGTGAGAAATACCATAGACGAATGGGTCTCCATGGAAATCCTTTTGTAAATTACTCAGGGTAAGAAAAGGATACAAAAAGGTCCTTTCCACCATCCAAATGCAAAACAAGAATATCTTCAATCCTGGCCTTCCCACTGTTCAGACTGGGACCGGTGTCTTTATTGACGTATACACTCAGATGCACCTCACATTTTGCTCCTGGAAACAACAAATACGACAATTGAACCAATGAGTAGAGGAATTAGGCAAAATGTTTTACCAACGCTTATCACAGCTTTGCTCGGCTCCACTGAGAGCCACGGTTCACAGAAATTTGTATCTGAAGGTTTTGGTATGAATTCAAATTGCACAGGGACCTGTGATTAGATATATTAGGAAAAACATGAATGCAAGAGTCATCACATACCTGCCCAGTGTTGGAAACAACCAAAATCTCTTTCTTCTGTTCAATAAATTTGATGTCTTTGAACTTGATCTGAAATAAGAAAACATCAGAAATTATCTCCCTTTTGATCTATAATTTTAGGTATTTATTAAAAAAATGGCTATTTTATTTGACTCCTTGATTTCCATAACTTAAAAAATCAAATTCAAAATGCAATGTAGATTCCAGTTTTAAGGACTTATGCTTTAATAAAAAACGTCATAGAACATAAATTAGAACTTCACCTCCATCGTGGAAACCTCCACTTGGGGCAAGAATTCATTTTCCCATTTATCCAGCTGCTTCATCACATCCTCGTAGACTTGTCGCTGCTTAGCGCGATCAATGACTTTGATCTGAAAAATGGACAAGAGAAACAATTATCAGGAGCACTGCACTGAGACAGACGGCCGCACCCCTGATTCAAAGATGCTGCTCACAGGTTTGTGGTCACTGAGCTTACAGGCCATGTGACTTCTGTAGCACAACTGACCCACGTTGGAACCCCTCCATAAGATGCGGTCACACCAGGCAGGTGTTCGGCATTTCTCACTGATGATCAACAACTGATGTAATCTAGCAATATAGCCGTTAGAACGCACCTTGTATCCCAGGTGTCGGTTCCAGGGTCATACTTGTACGTTGGAATAAAACTAATCTTGCCTTCAAGGTAGTCAAGGAAAACATTCTTCTGCGAAATCTGCCTCACAAGCTAATCAAAGACAACACATGAGTCGCAGAGATAGAATGTTAACAACAAATGAGTACCTGATCATACTTCATCAGTTCCTGCAAACGCCCATCGGAGATGAGTTTTTTGCAAGCATCGTTATCAATATCACTCAGCCGATAATTCAAGTCACCCAGCCAAATCACAATGCTGCAAAACAGAAGTGAATTTTCCGAAGAAAAAAAAAAGAAGAAACAGGGAACTAACTCATGGTCAGAAATCGTCCGGTTGCCAAATAGCATTCTTGAATTGATGTCTTTGAAGTCCTGTGGAGCAGAACAAGATTTTGTTTAGAAATCAGTGTCAATAGACTTCTTAATTCTTATGCAGAGATTGAACTAGTTGCAGTAAAAGAGACACAGATCAGTGCTTCCCACTGAATCTGTTTATCCTGTATCAATTAAGCCCTCTGCCAAAATATTTAGCCTGATAGAAGCCAAACAAGATTACTGCAATTACAGATGAGAGGATTATGGTGTCCTCAAATTAATTTATCACAAGGCATAATTCAAGCAAATTATGGCAATCATATAGAGTCCAAGCTCATTATTAAGAAGCTTGAGGGGCCATAAAAATTAGTTTGTGATATCAAGAGTTCTATATATGTGCGGAAAACATTAAAATTTCTTAGAATCACAGGCTGAGTGCGTTATTCTCTGAGATTTTGGTTTCCTTATAGCAGTCTTTACGATTTAAAATGGCCAGGTGAGCAATTTTTAGCTCTCCTAAAATGCTATAGGCGAGCAATTTGCTCAGCTAAACACAATTAATCAAAATTAAGTAACTATTACTAAGTTACCAGTTTAGGCCCTTTTTATGTTTGCTACTTTTCTTTGCATTATATCTCAAATCAGTAATGAATGAAATGTAGATTCAAATCACACTGATTTTTTGGGGAATTTTATGGATATGGAGGTGTTGACATTTGCCTGATCAGGTTGATGACCAGATTCAGATTTAGGATTGGTCAATTTCTCTAACTCCAGAGCCACTGTATGGGCTATACCAGTAATGTGACGTGAAAGAGAATGCTTCTTGGTGCCACTTTCAATACCTCAACTTCTTTTACAATCGCTAATCCTTGCTGTATTAACTTTTTAGCGCTGTCGCAAAGCGAAACTGAAACCATTGCTATGTCACTTCGAGTTCGCATAATTTATTTTCCCTGGGCGCCGATTGGACTCGGCCTCTCATGCATAAAACACCAGCTTCCATATAAGGCGATCGGTAATCTCGATTCGAGACCGACCGCCTCCAAAGACACACGCGAGAAACACAAAGTCTCTTAATAAGGACTTCGGCAATCTTCGGCAACACTCGAAGGAGACTCAACATGCGACCTCTCGCAAACGTAAACAAGAGAATGTCTTAGCCGAGCAACTTTTCGCTCGCGTGAATCAATTTTGCGGGAGCAATGGCGAGCGGAAAGCAATTGCTCACGTGAAAACGAATAGACTGCTTATAGCTTCATCACAATTGCAATTAGAGTTAACAATTTATTTAATGGCTTGCTTGATTGTTTAATTAGCCTTTTGTTTGTCATAATGTGACCCCTCATGCTGAAACCCGCACTAAAACATTTTCAGAATTTTAGATTATAATGCCTCCCAAAAGCTGATAAAAAATCCATTCAGTCTGATGCAAGAAATATCTAAATCGGAGAAGTAGATCAAAAGTTACGGCCTGTTTACGGGTCAAAACCACACATAATCGAAGATGAGAAATTCGCATTAAAAGGTTGGCAATGATTCAAAATGATTCAACTGGCAATACAATAGGCTTATTTATACGCAAAATATAAGAAGTTTTTAAGAACTTATTGGTCACAGACTTGACATGATTCTTATACCAGTATGTGAGTGTATGAGGAGATATTTGTCTTTATTTCGCAATCAAAATATGAAAATCAACAATTTGAACCCATCTGACCTCTCAAGGCTTTTTTCTCAGGAATATGCTCAGTGACTTAGTGCGGGTCTAGGCATAAGGGGTCACATATAATATCACTAGAAACATTTCATGTTCATCATGTGTTCACGATCGATCGTGACCGCAAATATAGTAAAATTTTCAAGTGGCGTGAACACTTCATGTTCAACAGTGCCCTATAGCATAAGACTCTCTTACTTCAACAATCGAGGAAAATCAGTTAGGACCACAAAATTTAAAAGATTCTTGCCTGGTTACGCCGTTCAAACTCCACAGTATGAGCAGCCAGATGGGAATTCACAAAACAGAGAGTGGAATCCCTCAAACCAAAACGCACAGCAACGCCTCCTTTGTTTCCCTGAAAAAAGAAATTACAAGAAACCTGAAACCAGACGTTGAATTGTTCACCATGACCCCCATGATTCCTGTGCCTACTGTGCCAGACATTACATCATAAATCTCCAATTCAAGACCTTTGCGAATGAACACAACCAGCATCATGCCCACAAGGCGCACCAACTTCACCTAAAACATCAATGCAAAATGGTATACCTCAAAAAGAGGCACAAGTTAAATTTACAACCTTCTTGTACTTGGCTTTTGGGTGCAAAGCTTCTTTGATGCGTTTGTACCAATCCTCTTCTCGTACTGATTCAGAAAAGATGTAAGCATTCTTGCTGAGATCAAGTTCTTGAAAGCTGAGAGGAATATTAGAGTTCATACAGTCCTGCAATCTCTGGTGCTCACCCGATAGCGTAGATATCTGGAGGTTCTGAGTCCTCTGCAGGACAGAGCCACTCGTTGATGGCCTCGGAGGCTTGTTGCCCGTTCACGTTCCAAGTGCCACAAAATATGCTGAATGAGATCGAGGGTAAACCAAATCGCCTGAGAACATAGAAGCCCACCGGTACGGCTGGAGATTAGTGTAGTCGCTCTCTCTTTCACGCATCTGCAGCTTGATGTGGTTGTCCCTGCTGCTCTCCATAGCAGGCACGGCAGGATCCTGCACTGAGACAGGAAACGAGGATGAGGCGTCCAGGTCATCCAGACTGTTCTCATAACTCCTGGATAAGCAAGATAAATAGGGGTCAATAATGTCATTGAGTCAATATACAAATTATAGTGTACATAACTCCTAATTGGAAATGCAGAGAAAACATACAGGAGATTGTTGAGAGGATGAATAATAATGCCCAAACAATGAATTCATTGGAGCCTCCAAAAAAAACCAGAACAATTGGAAATTATTACCAAAACTAAGACTGCATCTCCCATTGTGTTTGTAGTTTGTCATGATCATTCAACATGATGCAACTGAGTTTATTATAACTATTATAAGAATGTAATTCCCAAACTTGAACAATTTTAAATCTAATGTGAGAAATCTTTTTGGCAATGTGCCCAAAGGTCAATCAAGGACAACCAACAGGTGAAACAGAAGGCTATTTCATCATAAGTGGGATGATTACAACAGCAGCTGAATTCGAAATTCAGCTAACCATTCAAACAGGTTGCTCACATAATATTACCATCGATCGTCAATCACCCTCCATGATATAACAATATTATGAAGAAACCTACTAAAGTCATGTGCAAACTCCTCACCCAAACAGATTGACAACATTGACATCATGCAAAGCTCCAGCCAGAGAATAACGCGGATAAACTGCGTCCATCCTCACACACACCAAAAGGATAATCCAATGAACACCAATGAACAGAAGTGTGTCACTTAGAAACAGCATCAGATGAATGACCTCTTTCTGATCCACAATTATACAGCATGAAGGCAGAACGTGAAGCTGTGTTGATGAGGGCAGAAATGAATGATGCAGTTGGTCTAAAGATGTGATAGGGGTGTAGACTGTAGTGCGACTTTGCGAGGGACATGCCTGCATCGATCATATTGAAAGACGGAAGGCTATTGATTGAAGAGTGATACAATTTCAATATAACGTTGTGCTAACATTTGAACAGCAGGGGAAAAAATGTCTGATGTTTAGTATGGGGATATTATGCTCTTATGATAATCAACAGAAGAGTGAGTCACACAGCCTGTATATGGGAAAAGGGGGTTAATATCCTAATTGTGCCCTAAAACCATACGAAAGACATCACTGTGCACTTTGGTGGGATAGCCAATGAAATGTGTTTGGATAATTGAAGCCTGAAATCAATCAGCAAAGCCACAATAATTATAGGCTCAGCAATCAATTATCCGGAGAATTATCTGGTTTCTCAAAAATTGTAATATCAATATTGATCAGCAAAATCAGCATATGCATGAAACTCAATTGATCGGGACATCTATTGCATAAATTTTGTATTCAACACAAAAGCCAGAAGCCCCACCACTCAATTGATCAGCTCAAAGAAAGAATGGAATCTAAAGCCTAATCTAATAATCTTAAACAAACCTCTTTAAAGCCGCTTCTTGAAGATCGAATTTCTTATTTTGAAAAGAACCAGATTCTGATCCGTTTAAACTGCTGAATGATCCAGTCCTCTCCAGGATGGTGTTCGAGGTGTCCTCTGTGGGCAAAGAAAGAATTAACACTGAGTAATACGCTGACTTTATTTTTATGTTTTTATATTGTGATTTAATGCACCACTTAGTAATTAGTTATTTCTGAGTTATTTCTGTCTAAGAATTGAATCAATTGATCAATAGCCAAGTTTGGTTTATACCAAGAGGCCATCGTGGAAGAAGACACTTACGAACAACTGGACAATTGTTGCCTACATTGGGTTGAGTAAGCAATGTCTTCATCCAATTCTGATCAGCAGCTGTGATGAGAAAAGAAAACATTCATAAACGCAATCATGGTCAATGAGCATTGTATTATTATCAAAGTGTTATTCAATAAACACGTGTTCCCAACCATGGCTATGAACTGATGCATTTTGGGAGTGGGTTATAAGGTCATAGGTCAACAGCTGCACATTACACTATTCACTATTGTTTCTTTTTTTGTCAGATACCAATTCAAAATAGCAGCTATGTTGCTGATGCTCTGTTAAGTAGCAATGTGATCTGCATTTCGTCTTGCATGAGACATTTTCCCTTTCAAACAGAAATTTTAACCTGCGATAAGCAAGTGGAAATTTTGATAACGATATCAGAATCATCACAAAAGATTGTCTGCGTTTTCATGACCCTGAACTACAGTACTTGACATGAAATTAAAATCTATCCACACAATCACCAGCTCTAATGTATAATCGCTAAATATGTAAACAAGATGAATGCTACTCACAACCAGGTGATTGTCCAGCTTGTCGAAAGGGATCAAAATCATCCATGAAAGAATTGTCTTGTTCTTCCATGGCGTCTCGAGAGGAAGCGAGGTCAGAGGTCAGCGGAGGAGAGATACTAGCCACTAAAGGGACGCCATATTTCTCTATCCATTCAAAATTGGCTTGCAAACCCAACGCACAATTCTGCTCACAGACTGAAAAACAAAGTTTAATTATGTGTCTCCACATGGTAGGCTTTACTTTTGACAGCTTCTTTCAATTGCTGGAGGAATCCAGACAGAATTTCTCCCTGAGGAACTTCAGCTACCAGCGAAGTTTGATTCGAGGAGAATTTGATGCCTAGTTCAGAGACGCCTTCGTGTGATGTCTGAGAAACTGCAACAACAAAAAACACAATACTCATCATGCATTGTTTATGAGCTATTGTGATGCCAAGAAAATTTCTGATGTTTTTTGTTATTAATATGGATATTGAAATCAGGGTCTGTTGTGGTGTTATGTGTTACTGGAAAGAAGACTGTTTTTGATTTTTGTGCGTTTAAGTAGAGTGAGTTTGCGGCACACCATTTATGTAGGGTGTCTAGATCTGTGTTCATGTGGTGCTGTAGAGTGTGAGTGTTGGTGCCAGTAATGTATAGTGTGGTATCATCAGCGTAAGTGTAAGTGTGTGGTGTAGATCGTTAATGTAAATGATAAATAGTAGAGGTCCAAGAATGGGCCCCTGTGGGACTCTATAAGAGTGTGTGCAGAGTCTCTGATGCCAAGGTTATGTAGTTTTGTATGAAGTGTGTCGTGTCTGATTGTGTCGAAAGCTTGAAAGCTAGAAAGGTTGCAGGAGTAGTTTTAATTTCCTTTTGTTTAATGATGTGGCCAAAAAGTTGAGCTATTGCGTCTGATGTACTGCGTTTAGACCGATAACTGTATTGGTTAGAATTTTAGTGACAAATGAGAGGATTCTTTTGACAATTAGTTTTTCTAGGACTTTTGAAAGAGATGGGAGTAAGGCAATCGGTCTGTAATTGTTGAGTATGTGAATGTCGTCTTTCTTGTGTATGGGTATCACTTTTGCGGTTTTAAGTTCATGTGGGAAGCATCCTTGTGTGATGTAGTGTTGCATAGTGTTCTAGAGTACCAGTAATTTAAGCTTATAAGTAATTTTTATCACAGTATGCTATGATAAATACTTAAATAGAGTCTCTGAAGAAGTACGCCTACTGGGAAGTTGAAAGAGAATGAATTTGAACATAAAACTCACCAACAGAAAAACTGAACTCTCCATGCACCTGAAGAACTGAACTCAAAAGCAGGTCGTTGACTTTCCCTTCATACACGAATAGACTGAGAACATTGAGAGCAAAAGAAGAAAAAAATAGTTAGCAAACATAAATCAAATCAAATGAACAAATCAAGAAATTTGAGAGCTCTGACAATTTTGTAAATACCAATAGGTACAACAAATTGATTGAACATTAAATCAATATTCAGAGTGCGCATGCAATTAAATAATGATTTAGTCATATTTACGGTGATCAGTAAAAGCAGAGGGGACTTCTAACATTAGTTGAGGAGTTGACAGACCAAGCAAATAGTGAATTCATGATATAATATTGAGAGTATTATATGATATGATCAAGCGAGATTGTCATGATACCAAGGTTATCAGATAAGATTTTCTCTTTCTATAAATGCAAAAGTGCTATTCATTTCCTATTTACTTTCAAATATAAATATAATCACATGCAGGGTTTGTGATAAATAAACTTTAGAAAAAACGACCAGCTTAGCTGCGGAAAAAATGATTACGACATCGAGCGGGGTCAAATGAGTGAGACAGTGCATTGCGTGATAACAAAACCGCACTGTGACATTCACAAACTGATAAGACTAAGAGAGCCACAGATATAGAGGAAGCAAAGTGTGTGCATATATACCTATACTATCATAATACTATGCAAACAAACAAAACATATTCAAACTGAAATATTATACGAATTTGTAGATCTGTGGTTAATATTGGGGAAATGGCTACAATTTTAGCTGCACTAAATTATTGAGGATTCTGTTTACTAGTGGTTAGAATCAAACTTAAAAAGAAACCTAATTTAGAAAGCTCTCCAATCTAATTATAAAACTCATCAATTCAATAATTTATAATTGACATTGCAAAACAGTACCACACAACGGTTTTGACCAGAACAGTCACTGCATGTAATGCTGTACAGAATATAAACCAGTAATCCACAAAGTGTTATTAGAAAGTATATTTACATCAAAGCACCACAGCTATAAGCAAGAATTAACGAAGGGACAGGATTAATTGATTGAGAAGGAGCTTCATCCAATACAACGGTACATAACCAAACTCACGCGTACTCTCCTTGGCTTTCGACAAGCGCCAACATAACTTCAGTGCGATCATTTTCTGGCTTTGAAATGAACCCAGCCAAACAGTGCATACAGTCAAGGACAACAGACGCATAAGCATAATTAAGAAAATTGTAAAACCAATATCTTGAAATTGTAAGGATATATGAGAGCATTTTTCAAATCCAAAGAGGTTCGCCTGCACTAAGGCAGAATCCGCCATCTTCTCCAAACGGACGATCAATGGAAGACAGCAGGAAAAGTTTGGTGGCCCAAGAACAGCTGAAACCGCACAGGGAAGATGTTCCATTTTAAGCAAGCATCACAGTGCCTTTTAAATAGGATTAAACTTCCATCTAGTCATGATTCTGGACAACAAATCAACTCGGTAACAGTGTACATCAGATTATGTCATCAGGCCTTCGAAAGAGTGTAAACAAGCATGACTCATCATTTGTCTGCATTCTCTTCAAAGTCAGGTCAATTAAAGAACAAATGGCGCCCTCCGCTTATTCAGTGCTTAAGACGTGGGTGGTGATTCCATTATGCCTCGATGACTGAGTTGTTCTTATTCTCATTTGTCGCTTGATGAAGCAATGTTCAGAAGAGGAAAGACGTGAGGCGATGGAAATCCCTAGTGGAAAGCAATCGAGTGGTGAAGCGAGTGAAATTGAAACTCAAAGGTTAGGATCTGAATTCTGTAAAAATGTATGAAATGACAGCCATTCTTCAGTTATTGCCAGCACACTGTCCAACAACCACGGAGCAACTACCAGTGAAAAATCTGAAGAAGTTGTTCACCCTGGTCCATTGGTAAGATAATTATGAGAATACAGCGTAATATTGTATGGTAATGCATAACATGATTGAGTTTTGAATGGAATCTATTTTCATGTATGTTTGGCCTGAAATGTAATCCAGCCTTTTTGTTTTCTGCTTCCCCTGGAAACAGAGGAGGTTGGTTTCATTCCAACTCACAAAAGAGCAGTAACTAAATACACATGTAGACCGGATGAAGGGATCATTTGAGATAATCGCAGGATCTATGCATAAAGACACTTTTTAAGGGATTCTTTAGTTGACTTTTACAACAACAACAACAAAATCAAGAATTAAAAGAAAAATTAAAAACATTTAAGATTTGGAATTCCCACATCGATAATACTACTCTGCGTAAGAGATACATTAATCATATACTGGGCGCTTTTCATATACATTGCGCCGTTGCATTTTGCATTGAGTATAGATCATCAGATATGACAACTTCTGTGGGACAACAATCCATGGTCATATCATATGTCACGTTGTGAACTTGAAACTGGTGATAACTTTTGCCCTTCCTGCTTGGCTGTTGCAATTCCATCCAAAGCCATCCACAGTACTGCAGAACCCTAAATTTTGAGGCGAGATCAATTTTCACTGTTTTTGTGGACAGATGAGATCAGGCAACAGAATTCTGATTAAGTGAAAAAGTGACCTAGTACCTAATTAGGATTTTTTAATGCTAAAACATCAAAGTAATCATTTCAACATGGAGGAAAGCCATTGGACATTTTGGTAGCAAATAGTAACTTGAAAAATAACAGTACCAACAACACTTAGTATAATTGTTGTGGACGCCTAAACAATTAACCAATACATAATTCACTTTTACTGCTAAACTAACTTGATATCATTCTTTAACAACTTATTCTAGGGAAAATGCTGTCACCGACTGGCACCGGGGAATGTAAACATTGACAAAATTTGTGGTTAGTACCGTATTGTCCTGGATAAAACCACACTCCCTATTACAACCCCACCCCACCTTTTTCAAACTAGGTTCTGATTATCTTGCTTACAACCCCACTAGCCCCCATTTTTAGCAGCAATCACAGTGCTTGCTTTCTCCATTTAACTAAGCACAGAGCAAGCATAAGCCAGTGTCAATTTGTTAAGTTGTTTGGCCAATATTCAGGAGAAGTTTAAAGAGGCTTGCAAATGCCCACATAGAGACAGAAGTGTTTCCCTCAACTGCGGACAAATTCCTAATTTGGATGGGTATTTATGGTTCAATACTTGGGATTTTATTTACAGTGTATGTCGTCAGCGGTGAAATTGACATGCTCTCAACCTCTGCCTTAAAGCACGGCGGTTGTAACTGGGAAAATACAGTATAAATACTTTTTATCATATTTGTGGCATATAATACTGATAGTAACAGAGCGGGGCCTATTCATAGCTGACATACTATAGGGAGACGCCATGGGCCTTGAGGTGTAGGCCTACACACACAGCCACTCTATGCTGGCCTACTTATAACAATTTTACAATAACATTATGATTATTTCACAATTATATGATTGAAATAACGACTGTTCACTGTCATATTGTCATATGATCACGACATGAGTGACTGTCATGACCTCAAACATAATTTATTAATTCATTTGCCATCATTCAATATAGCATAACAGCGATCCTTTGACCTGGAGAAAGGGTAGGAGTCACCGATACTAGCGGTCAAAGTAGTTAAACAACTCATGTGATCTGGGGTCTGTTTTTCTTTCACCTTCAACTTGGACCATGATGTCACGGTCCAAACCTCGTTCCAGTCCATTGGATAAGGAGGACACAACCGAGAACCTGGAAGTTATGGAACAGTTTCAGGTTCAACTAAAGTCTCACAAGTTTTGGCCGTTAACTTATTATGCGTTTTTCATGCAACGCATGTCTGGTCCAATAATTTCTCTGGTCCAAGTTGAAGTTGAAAGAAAAACGCGCCCCAGGTGTGATGACAGAAATAGGGTTATAACCCACCGATTAGCACAGATAAATCGAGCGAGGTCTGCGTGCCTCGATACTGGTTTCAGACGCAATTTTTTTATTTCATATTTCATTATTTGGTACCAGGCTCTGCCTTACGTCATACATGACTCTGCAGCGCCTGGTACCTCCATAAATCTCATCACAAGAATACATTAGAATTCTAGAAATCGTGATTCGCAAACTGGGCTTGAATGCGTTTACCGTACAGCGGGACCCCTGGGTCTCGCTGAAGTATGTCAGCTACCCACTGATCATCATCATGATCATGAATCATGATCATCGATTGATGATGATCATCATCATATCCTTTAGCTCCCCAAGCCGTAGCGTAGTGCACACACACCACTACTCCGCTACCCTTGGGGAGCTACATATCCTTCAACTTCTAACACCCGATAGGGCTCAATTTGCAATTGAACACACAGGCATTGGCACATTTTCATAACAAAAGTAATTACCCTCATCATATTTATCTATTTGACGGGGCAAAAATACAAATTCTCACTGATATCTTACCAGGAAAAGTGAAGTTAACGACCAGGATTTCAGAAAAATTACAGAAAATATCGTCTGTCACAACTTCCTGTCAAATCCTACTGAGCTACTTTAAACAAACTATTATTTTTGTATTTTTTATATGTCTCTTTGTGACGTTATTCGTTGGTCATTTAGATTATCCGGAACTAAAAAATACAGAACAGCAATTTATCTCTAGATATTTTATTAAATTTAAATGAATGAGTTTATTCCACTTTCTGAAAAGCGAAACTATTTTTAAAACTGACAATTAGCTTTGCGGTGTTCATTGTTACCAATGAAAACAAATGTGCCAGAGTTGTCACCAGTCAGTTGAACGTGTAATTGTCCTATTTTGGTGAGTTGGGTAACCACTGCCCAGCGGTAATCCCAGTGAAATTATGAAACCGTTCTGTACGGCTGCCTTCAAAACAATCGATGTCAGCATTTGCATGGTTTGCCGTATAACGGTGCAGGTGACCATGAGAGCGCGGAGATCAAGTATTCGCGCCACGTTAGCCTAATGTTACCTGCACTTTAGCTGACATACTACAGCGAGCCCAATGGGTCTCACAGACCTCGCCCGAGAATCTGTGCTACCTGCAGGTGACCAAAATTTACACCTGCTGGTGACGTTAGGGGAATGTTTCGTGTTTGCTGGGACTATTACTAGTATTAGTATTATAGTGACTATAGTATTGACCGTAATATATGGTATATATATAGTAACTTATATTTTAATAGTATATAGGGCAAATTTTATCATATGAATCATAAATGGAATGACATATCATGAACTATTATAGTACAATCGAACTTGATATAATTAACGACAGCATTCGTCACAGCCAATTTTGTGTCGTATGCGAGGCCGTCAGCTCCCCAAAGCAAGTCTATCAGGGGCCTGTTTTTCTTTCAACTTCAACTTGAATCGTACATGACGTCAGAATCAGAGAATTTTTTGGACCAGACATGTGCTGCATGAAAAACGCTCCACGAGACTTTGGACGATGTCTCACCAAATTGTCATGTGACAAGAAATTTCTACATTATATTTGTAGCATGCATAACAAGTTAACAGCCAAAACTCACAAGACTTTAGTTGAACCTGAAACTGTTCCATAACTTCCAGGTTCTCGGTTGTGACCTCCTTATCCAGTGGGCTGGAACGAGGTTTGGACCGTGACGTCATGGTCCAATTTAAAGTTGAAAGAAAAACAGGCCCCAGGGGTCAAAAAAATGACTCAAAATGTGAATGTTATGAATGTGAAACGTTATTGTCACAGGACGTTATGAATGCACAAGTGCATTTTTATTTTAAATTAATGATCTCTTTATTTTGAAATGTATGTTTTATTTCTGATTGCTTCATTTTGAATTTATTACTTTGAACCTTTACATTGGCAATGGAAAAGGATGATTGCTTCTTCATTTGTCTTCTCCTATGATCAATTTCTCTTATCAAATCAGGGGGCACCAAATAGCTCAGTGGGTTTAACCAGCTAACTGCAATCCTATGCCGACCGTGGGGGTCGAGGCCCCGGGTTCGAGACCTGATCAGGCCACGGGCATTATGATTGTGAATTATAATTCATTATAATTGTAATTCTTCAGTGACTCTGCAGTGTCTGGCCAACTGCATAACAAGGCCGGGCGCTGTGTACTACTGTCTATGGTGGTATGCAGGATAAAGAACCCTTGGGATTTATTGATAAGAGTAGGGGGAAACCCCGGTCCCGGGCCTTCTGTTCTGGCGCCCGTATCATTTGAATGGTTTGGGTGGAGCCGTAAAACCCCATCATGTCTTATCAAATCACGTACAGGACGCACAAGAGCGTCAAAATACTTTGCTCCAAGGACGTGGTGTGCTCTCTCCACAGTATCTAAATGAAGTTTTCATCGTGTTCATTGCTTCACTGTTGGAAGGAAGAACTTTTTTTTACCTCATGCACTCCATATCACAGCATATGTCAGTTAACCTAGCATCAAACGCCCGCCTGTTTTCAAAGCAGTGCCTTTTTAATTGATTGTCTAACATGCACCGCCTATTAAATCTTCAATCATGCAAGTTTTCAATTGATTCAATGGTGATTAGAGATCACGTTTTTAACGCATGCGTGTCATGCAGCACTTGCCACGATTGGCTGAGAGCTCGAAGCAAGGAGCCTTAAGTGAAATCATTTAAGCGGCCGGAGTTAACGCAGGGGAAATTTATCAACAGAGCTGCAGTCAAAGTTAACACCATAGGGTAAGGGTTAATTGACCAACAAAGTCAACTAGCTCTGCACTAGTTGTGACCTTGGAGTTTCACTTGGAATCTGCTGTGTCACTCGAGTTCAATTAGTCTCTCGCTTGATGATCTAGGTTTGCCGCATTCTGTTCCAATAACATTTCACAATGGTGATTGTAAATTGTTTTCAAAACACAAGAGGCAAGAACATTAAGATTAGGCATAAAACATAGTTTTGTCCCTGTCAGTGTCGGAAAACAAAGGTTCCGTTATAAAGTGGTGCATAAAATCATTTTATGATTTTATGCTTTTATCTTATGCGTATAGAGCATATAATATATGTATATTTGCTTTATAAAAATGAAATTTATTCTTTTATTATTAACATGGATATAGATTTGTCACATGCTAAATGCTGCTATTAAGCGCAGCCGTCGTATAGCGATTGATGGTATACCACTTTTGGCCTCCATTCTGTTCCTTGACCATTCCTTAATGCTCTGAGTTTCTTACCCGCAAACCATTGGTTTTTTTAATCATTATTTCTACTAACAATATCTGTAAACTTCAATTTAGTCTTATTATTCATATCCGATTTTAATTTGTTTGTCCACTGCTTGATTTTCAATATCGATATTTCCCAACTTCGATTGTTGGGGCTGTTAACCATTGTATATGTACTATATAATAATAATTTATTCTTAGAACATGTTCACCAGCCAAAGCATTCCTCTTCTCTTTTACAGAGACATCCTCAAGTCCGTGTGATGGTCTGACTCCTCTCTAAGACAACAGTTGTGCTTCCAACTACGCCTGACCTCACCATGTCTGAATATTCGGACGACCTCTCTGCCTCCAAGGGGCCTATCAGCCAATACCTGAGTGCCAAGAACTACTTAGAGAGCAACAAAGTACCTGAAATGTTCCGCAGTTTAATATCATGTTTGATGCTGGAAAGGCCTGACGATTGCCTCAACTATTTAACTGCAAAGCTCGACGAAATCAAAGACAAAGGTCTTGAGCAAGTTGATTGGGAAACTTTTATTCAACATATGCACCCTGAAAAGTATCCAGTTCGTGTGGAAATGATAGGAAATCCTGGAGACCAGCATAACAGAGTTCAAGCAAAGAATGAAATACAACCGTTTGCGAATTTGGGGCCCAGAGATCAGTACAAATCACAACTCTTCCAGCTCACACAACCCCAAGAATAGAATATTAATGCTAGAAGCCAAGGAGTTTGAAATCATTGATAAAATTATGGCACGTCCATTCCCCATAACTTCATAAGGATTTTTGTTTCAAAATCGAGTACACAAAAATAAACTATGCAGGTATTCCATAGAATTGTACAAGAAAGTTTAAAGTATAACATAAGTATATACCTTATAAAAATAATGATACACTGTAATTACAAAGCACCCCAAAACACCTTTCTTGCCATTTTGCATGCCCAGTCAAAAATTTCTTCAAATTTGTGTCTCCCAATTGCAGAGAACACTGAGTCTGAATTAAGTTATCCGGCTATATCTCATATTCATGTCTCACTTTTAGATGCTATGTTCTGGAATATAGTTGGGTTTTTTTGGGGTTTTTAAAAAATTTTTTGGGTTATAAAAATGCATTGTAGTCAAAGACTTGCCATGTATATGAGTGATTTAAACTCAATTCGAACTTCAAAATTAACTCTGTTAGATCAGGCAATGATGCACAAATTTCACAGTCTTAATTGGGCTCACACAAAAATCTGTTTTCATACTCAACACAATGTTCTCAAATGGAATGAGTGCCTTTTCACACAAGCAAATAATTGTTATAAGAAATATTTTTTCAATGAATAAAGTGTCTTTCAATTGTGGGTGTGTTTATGACTGTGTAATTCTGCCTGAAAACTAGCTGGTACATTGAGTAGGCCTACAGTCAAACTTGTTTTGCTATAATAGAAGACCGATACGGTTTTGGGGGCTTCGTCTGATGGCAGAGCGAAATTTTCACACCTGAGAGCCCCTGGTGAAAATCCCCTGAAAAGGTGGGAACATTTCTTTTTATTTTGCTGTTTTATGTTTTAGCAGACACGCTGGACTCCTATCACAATATATGAACAATAAAATTTCTCATAAAGTGGATATAATTTTCCCGGTAAGATCGATATCCGTTCGAATACGTCTCGGTTGATTTCTTTGCCACTAGCAAACTCTGGCGCCTTGCGTCCATGGCAACGGGTGTTGATACGCGCTTTACTACGAAAAAGTGTCGTTTTGGAATTGGTCGCTGCGACAATAATTTGCACATTGAAATAAAATCAGTGGCGTCTAAGTCAAAAGTGTACATGCCCAATGGCACATAGATGATAGTCATATAGACCCTTGACGTCGGGCATGCGCGAATATACGTCATTGGACCATAAAAATAGAAATTATATATATATATAAATAACTGATGCCATTAAGAGTAACAAATGTAGATATCCATTTCACGCCCTAATACGGGAGCATGCCCAAACACGCAACGACCCCGTCTTAAATCAGCATGCATGAAATGTTTAGAATGGCAGTCATGCATGAATAAGTGCGTTATGATTCCATTCAGAGCGCGTTATCTTAACCTACAAAGACGACAAAAAGGCCTTGAAGATCGAGTGTTTGCTTCACCCAATCACAATAAAATATGCTGAGGTTAACAAAATGTCTTCGAATAAAAGGCTCGCGGTTGCACTCCACGCAGGCAACTCATCTACAATGTCTCGATCGCGCATCACGTGGTTAATTCGACGTCGACCAATCCGTCGACAGCAATCGCAGGATAGCCAAGCACCATCAAGGACATCCTACTACCAGGGGTTGGCGATGGTCATCGCTGGACTTCCGATTGCTGTGTACACCCTCGTGTCCATCCTGAAGAGCAGACGCGCTGGTGGTCACCCTTCGTACATGGTCTACTTTCTCTGTCTCTCGGCCTTTGTGCTCGTCGGCTTCGGATGCGCGAGGTTTATGTACATCATGAACAAGAAGAAGAGGAGACGTCGCATTATTCAGAGGTCTCCGTCGCTGCACACGGAGTCAATTCCCGCTGCTCCGGCGAACGTTATGATTGTGAATGTAGAAGCGCCCCCTTCGTACACTGAACTGAACCAACAAATAACAAGCAACGTTGTGGCGGGAAATCCGCCGCCTTATGAACTCTACATGTTATTTCCCAAATCTTCTGCTGTTTGAATGTTGTGTGGAATACTGTGAATTGTGAAATGTATCACAATGTCACTTTGTGTGGATTCTGTGATCATAACGGACTTATGGATCTCCACAGTCATAACGGCACTCCAAGGAGACTCATTTCAACAGCGTCTGAGCTGCGAGAGTGTGGCTCTTGTCCGATGTAAGCCAAGAGAAATTCCCTCGAAATGGCAGAATTAATTACATTGAGTCATAACGCACTTTATGGTCTCAATCAATCGGGCCGAGGTAATCATGCAGGAGATCGAGACCCAAGTCATAAGTTCATAACGTTTGGCACAAGCTGTCACCTCACCATAAGCGCCATGTCCTTCAGCTTTCATTCAGATAATAAAATCGGTATTTTGAGAGGTGATTTTTTTTTTCAATTTTATTTTTTTATTATTAACATGGATATAGATTTGTCACATGCTAAATGCTGCTATTAAGCGCAGCCGTCGTATAGCGATTGATGGTACACATGTATTATATTCTGTAATTACCAATTTCAGAGAAGACTTAATTTTATTACCCACCGGCGTTTTGAATTGAGAACTAAGCGCTGCCTTGCTCACGGAAATCATTGCGTGATTGGAAGTAATCGACGACTGCCACTTTCAATAATTAATAATTATGAACAATTGCTTTTGAAATCGGCTATAAAGCATAGATCTGGCATGAATCCAAACACTTGTAAGCAAAGATGAATTATTTATTAATCGAACGACGAAATTCATCGTTTGACCGTTCATTTAGATCGAGATTTGCTTAATAATACCCAAGTTGCATATTAGAGACGATTAGTGTATGAAGAGTAGACGGTTAGAGGGTGCATAAAGATGTTCGCTATGCTCGGCATATCAATTCTGTCGGACTAACACTATAACATGTAAGAATTACCAAGAACTTTTCAACCGCAATCATCTTTACGCAATCTGATTCTACTTAAATTTATCTGGAGCTCTTACTTGAAACAACAGGATTAATGCAAGCGACAGATTTAGCACCATTGAAGCAAAGTTCACTTTCGCAGAGTGCTAAAATCCACAGTTAATCCTCGTCGCGTAAGAGCCTCCAAAGATAAGGGGTCAAGAGGTCAGAGACATAGCCACTGTCCTCAATTTGAGCGGTCGACTAATTGCACGAAGGGATTGGAAAAATAACCTAGAACCTCATAATTATGGAATGGATATCGCATACCTGATGTTTTACTAGTTTAATTCCATATAATTACACGTATATCTATCAGAGTGGGCCAAAGTAGTACATGTAGTAGCCAGTAGTACTCCATGTTACAAAACAAAACTTTTAACTGGGCTAAAATTGACCAATTAATCAAAAAAATATCTACCTGGTATGGATTGACTAACAGACTAACTTATTCCACGCCCATTTATGCAAAGATGTCAAATAAAAAGTCCATTTTGAATGACAAAGGAACATTTAAATGCGATTGTTGTGTGTTTAAGAGGAGAGTTGAATCAGATGAGTCCCTGGTGAATCGTTATGGAATGTTATCCGTTGCATGGCGCATCAATACAAACTCTCTTCTTTGTTTTCATTTTAAGAAATAAACATTAGTGCTACAATCAAAACAACAGAACAGGGCCCGTACCATACATTAATTATGCATGGTACGGGGCCCTGTTTGCCACTATATATAAAAGCGGAAATATGACCGGATGTTGGGTACACTCGTTTGATCGAGATAAATCGGCGTCAATGTCAATGCAATTCAAGTAGTAATGATAAAAAAAACAGCAGCATATTGGATTAACAAAGTAATCATTTCTCGTACTTTATCGTGGTTTTTTTCACTGTGCTCTGTTTAATAACACTTCTTCGGAAACACGCAGTGCCATAATAATGATTGAGAATCATTGAAATCGTGGTTAACATAGAATTGATAGACTCAATTTGGCCCACTCTGTATATCTATGCGTAATTAATTGATTGTCATAAAGCTTTTGTTCCTTTTGGAGTTTTTTTTTTTATTTCATTTTTTTTTTTTTTTTTTTTTCATCTGTGAAAAAAAAAAGCTCTATTACCATGTTAAATAAAATATTATAAACTCATTGGCGATTACTTCGCTCGTCCAGGAGCAGCTCATGCAGTCACTCCCGGAGAGGAATAGTTGGTGAAATGCAATCTCCTTTTGAAATGGTCATTCCCATGGCGTTGGGTCATCTTCCAGGCATGGTCCACTCCGTTCCCCATTCCTCATCAATTAGGGGTGTAATTTTGGACTTTCATTTTAGATACGTCAGACGTGTGATTGATAGAGCGAATGCGTGTGGATACCTTTGCTTTTGATAAGACGTCGTTATGCAAGTCGTTTTGCTTCTATGAGAGTTCTATTACCTTGCTTATCAGTACAATAAAAAGCAATCAATCAGATCAGGAGAAGAACATAAAACTGCAGTAAAGACCACGGAATTCTCAATTCCATCAGTGATTTATTATTCTGAATATCACAAAATAATGTAGTGATTGTGTTGTTACGAAATAAATACCTAACTGCAAATATAATGTATACATGAAGGTTAAACAATAATAATTTATGTAGCTTAAATCCGGCGGTATCCGAGCCTGAATGTTCGCAGTCGGTTCGGTTTCAATGGCTCCCTGGACGAAACCTAAAAATGGCCAGTACTTTGGATCTAGCAGACCGAGCGTTATGATTCTTGTTTCAATATTACGATTAACTTCACCTTTGTCAATTGTATCTTATGACATTACTTGACATTTGGTATTTGTCCAAATTATATCACCAGTTCCACACAGAAGCTGACTCCAGGTTCTCGGACAGTGATCAAAAAGTAGTAAATTTGGTGAGCATGCTATCTGATTTTGAATAGTATGTAATAATATATGTATGCAATCTTCTCCCCATCGTCTGCTGTGCAAGTTCCGACGCTTAGTCCCACTCTGATGTACGTTACTCACTCGACACTCTACACCTTTCCCCCTCCCCTCTCCATGCTTTCCTCTCCCTTCTTTTCTTACATTAATTTGTACATGCACTAGTCTAAGTACTTGTGTTAATAATGCAGTCATACTTATTTTAAATAGCACATTTGGTATATATATATATATATATATATATCTT
>KB309137.1:385232-416274 GCA_000328365.1 Capitella teleta
GGCATTTGTTTTTTGGGCATTTGTTTTTTGGGCATTTGTTTTTTTGGGCATTTGTCTTCTGGGCATTTGTCTTTTAGGCTTTTGTCTTTTGGACTTTTATCTTTGGATGTGAATTTGTGTGGCGAGCATAATTATTTGTGATTCACGAATACTTATAGATAGACAGTCATATAGACTCACGTCAGTTCGTGGAGATTTAGTGATCCGTACGTCTTCTTTGCCAAATTCATTGCAGAAATATAATTTTCTCATGTAATTATTTCAGAGTGTGTTGCCTGCGCAGCTGTGTCATGTACCCAATGACCTTATTTGTACCATCCATCTTGTTGATTGTCTGGCACGTTTTTATGGAAGAGGTCATCGAACCCTCTTTCTACTGTCACGATTTGTTGACGAAGGTGTTGCACTAGCAAACGTGAGTGCTTCGCCCCAACTGCATGGTGTTTACTTCACTTGAACAAAGGCATGAATCACATGTCATCAACATTAAACAGAAACACCGATTAAAATACCCCAACCCATTAGTGGTGTATATGAATATTATTGCGTGACGTCATTCACTAGACGTCAGCAATTTTTGTGTAGCTAATTAAAAACTTGAAAATTATCGTAGAATTTAAACATCTTGTAATGAAAGGTGCATCAAAAAAAAAATATTTTTCAAAGGAACCTAAGTCAGAATATGTAGCGTCACTCCAGTAATTATTCATCTACCGTACGCCAACTGGAAAATTATTTTTGCCTTTTTATTTGCCATTTATAAGTCTACAACCGCCATAGACTGTATGTAACTGCATGGAGCAGTGCTGCATATTAGGTCGCACACGCGTGATATTTGCACTGATATCTCGACACGCACAGAAAAAAAAAACGCAGCCAAAAATAACGAGACTGATGCTAAAGTTCAACACAACACTTCATGTGTATAATTATTGCATTGGCAATCGTGCAGTTTTCTATTGTTTATTTCACAATGATAGACGTTGATCGTCTCGAGTGCTAAAGACAACAGAGAAAACTATTAAAACACAAGGATTTATGTCTCATTAAATTATCTATCTAATTTTACCCTCTTTCTTTTTTTCGCTGCATGGCCATGAAGTCGTGAACTAGTTCATGTCTGACTGATAGTACATTTATTTCAGAACTTTGATGCACATTTCTTCCATGCTGGTGCATGAACAGGAGTGGCAAGTCAGAGTCCACGTATTTATGATTTATCGATTCCATGTCTTTGCAAAGTGTAACCTGTAAATGTATTGTAAAACAGTTACGTGAATGCGTCAATTCATCGAAATATTTTGTTTTCCAGCTTTCAAGCATGTGATTTACACAGGCGTATATTATATATATTCAGGTTTGCTAAATTCGCTATGCACTTGCGTGCGTGCGTTGTCCGGAACTTGTCGATAATTTAAAACCAACAGACAACCGCGCTTCGGTCAACGCTATCTCAAGACAGGACTTTTACTGATAATCGAATTAGAATGAATCATCGTTAATTCTACCGCTGCCATCTTCTTCTTGGTCATCCAAAATTAAAAAAACTTCATTGGTGAGGTGTGAAGGTCGATTACCTACATACGTATATGTCTCTACACAACCAGCAAGTACCAGTGCATGTAGATCAAACATCATGACTGAAGTCAGCGGAAGTGCAATTGTGTATAATTATGTACTTACATGTACATATTGTACAGTATATTGAAAATGACTCCATGAAATCTCAAATGGAAAAAATAGACACTGGAGTACCACAAGGCTCCATATTAGGACCAATTCTGTTTCTGGTATATATGAATGATTTCCAAAAATCCTCTGAAAATCTAAAGATGATTAATTATGCAGATGATACAACACTCATCTCAACACTTAACTTCCTCAACACAAACAATTTCAATATAGGGCCTAGACAATGAACTAACCAAAATTAATAATTGGTTAGTTTCAAATAAACTCAAATTGAACACCAGTAAATCCAAAGTTATGTTTTTTTTAACCATCAGAAAAAGCATCTTAACTATCCTGTAATGAAAATCAATCAAGATATTATTGAAAGAGTTTCAGAATTTGACTATCTTGGTATTACATTGAATCAACATCTATCCTGGAAACCACATCAAAATAAAATAAGCAACAAAATTACCAAAGTGTCCGGGGTTTTAGTTAAACTAAAAAATACTTTGCCAGGAAATATTATAAAATTCATATATTCTTCATTAGTTACCTGCCATCTGAATTATGGAATACTTGTATGGGGGTACAACACAGATTCCGTATTCAAACCCCAAAAGAAAGCAATCCACATTCTAAGCGTTATGCACACACAGACCCACTCTTTTTCAAACTAAACTTGTGAAAGATTAGTGATATAAGAAAACTTCAGGAATTCAAATTTTACTACATGTACAAGCTTTGTAATAATTCTCTCCCATCATACTTTCTTAGTAATTTTATCTCCCATCGAACAACCTCACGACACAGAGGACAGCTGTCGATTCCTGGGTTCTGGCATGAATACTTTAGATGGTGCTTGAGATATTCAATAGTAAACACTATAAATGACCCACCTTTGCAATTTATAACTAAAATTCATACATATTTATTATATGGCTACTCACAATGCATCAAAAATAATATTATCCAATCCTATAATATTCCATGTCGTATACTCAATTGCTTTACCTGTAATAGAACTTGATACATTGGTCAATTCAAAGACTACTGATACTGTAAATTGCTTTCTGTTTTGTTTTTGTTTTGTGTTTTTGTTTTTTTGTTTTTTGTTTTTTTTTTTTTTATTCTGCATTTATAGTATTCTCAGTTTCTCACGATGTTTTTACTGTAAAACTTATTTTCAGGGAGCTACTGCGTCAGCGGCACTTCCTTGGTGCCTTTGCGTAGCCCCCTGGCACTGTATATAATTTGTGTACATAATCTACTGTAATCTGTTCTTTTTTCCTGTGTTTTATACAGTGTAAAATGAAAGTGTATTCTCTTATATTTTGTGCACATCGCATGTAACCTGTTCCATGAAATTAAATGAGTTGTGTACGTGTAATAGGTTATCAATTATTTTAATATTACATATGTACATGTATGTATAACGATGCATGTGCATTAAATGTGCCTTCATACTTCATAGGAATGCGTGTTTTTAGAGTTTAGATTATAGAGTTAGTGGCTACCGTGGCTCAGAGGACATTAGTTTTTAATTAATTTTGAGGGACACGTGCACATAATAATATTTATAATCAACTAAAGTGTTCCGAAATTAATAATGTTTCATTGGAGGTCAAGAGACGCTAAAGCAAACAATTACGTTATTCATGTTTACACTTCTGCAGGTATTAAGTACCTAGTACATGTCTTTAGTCGTCAAGAACTGCACCCCAGCGTCACTAGCATCGTGTTACGGTCGTGATCAAGGCGTGACAATTGGAATACCTGCATGCGCAAGCCGCGGATCTGGTGCACAATGACAATCCAAGATTGGTGCAGATATTTCAGAGATACTAGCTGCCGATATTACACAATTTTGACAGATTTTAAGTGGCGTGACAAGTGGCGTGGATTATGCACAAAATGTTCATGTTAAGCTTAAGTACCTTTAAATGTATGCTCTTTGCGGTTCCATTTAAAGTGGCCATTCCACAATCTCCCGTTGATTGTGTTACTGCCTATGGTATACATGTACACTTAGTTCAGAATAAAGATTCCTATGATCTCAGCTCTTGTTCTGGTGCCAATATCACCCAAGGGATAAGGCCGGAGCCATCAAACCCAACGTGATCATACCATGGCTAGATGTCCTTTGGCTCATCATGGATACCATAATGCTAGTCAGCATGCGTTTTCCCATGCGCATGGACGCACTGCGCGCATGTTTCTGTATTTTTCGGCAGCACATAACAGTGATTACGTTGTACATGTATTACGTATCTGACGCAATCACGCCCAAGCCCCGCCCCACGTGATCACCACGTGCGTTTGTTTGTAAACAGCATGCAGCGCGGGTGTAACGGTGTGTGGGTTCCACCAAGGATACGTACGTACTCAATGAAGCAAACTAGAGTTCTACAGATTATAGATTGCTCTATTTTTGGTTCCACAGAAAGACTCCATCATTTACTGCCGAGAGTCCATTAGCAGATATAATACAATTTGCTAGTACATGTATATCACGTAAGACCAATTGTAGGGCAAATTTTACAAGCAACTCTTTTGCGGAGTGCTTTCTTATTAAACTTTGCTTTATATAATGGTCCCGATACAATTTCATGTATACAATCGTATTCATGTCGCCTAACCGTGCGCATATTCGGGATTCAGCGTATCACAGCACCGGTCAAATTCATGATAAAGTAAATGCATATACGATGGGAGCCTTTGAAATAGGAGCATTCGTTTAACATATTATTTTTACCAATTTATTTAATCCATATACAAATCAAATTTTATTCCAATAATAATATTATCATGATTTTATTTTTTTTTTTTTTTTTTTTTTAATTTTTTTTTTTTTTTTAACGCTCCTGACTGACTCACAGTCAATTCTGAGCGTTCAACTATGTCTGCTCCTGTTATTGTTCGACAAGAAAGTTGACGCTTATAGTAAAACTACGACTGAATATATATGCCATATTTACCATATAATATTATAGCGTGTCGGCCATGGTAAATCCCTGAACAGATTCAGGTTGACGTCCGTGGGCAGAGGAGGTCAATGTTAAAACAGGGAAGCTTGCTCTTGTAAAGACATGTCAGTTTGTGTTTGAAACAATAACTACCAACATCGGTAGGTAAATTTGTTGCTATTTCAATCCGAATACATCTTAAGATAATAACACCAAACACAAGGGGTCAAGACAGAGCGAATGACATTTGGGTCAGTGTGAGTGAGAGAGAAAGGGAGGATATTCCGCGAATTTTATCCATCTAATCAGATTAATTATTGTTCGATATCTCGTATATCAGGAGAGGATCACACTATCAGGTGTCCGATGACTGGTCGATGTAGACACCAGACATCAGTGTTGCTATTTTTTCTCCTCTGGCTCAGACAGATGACGTCATTGCGAGGGGTTACTCACCAGAAAGACAACTAGACTTGGGACGCCGGTTTTATAAATTCACACAAGTGTACAAAACTGTTCATTCGTCAATTTGTAAATCGTATACAATAACATGATCATTTTGAACATTTTAATAATACATGTATTATAGTTTCATAATTCATGCCTTATTAAGTTTGATTCAGGAAGCAGATCAGAGGCAACTTCTTTGATCGCAAGATACCTGCATGTATTGGAGGTGTGGGGGCTGTGCCCGTTGTTCCACGACTAGACTGCCCAGAAATGCTGTAATCCCCGTTTATCTTTATAGTGTATGTAATTATTAGTTACTACACATTCCGTTTTTTTATTCATCTGTACAGGCAGATCAGTTAAACGGTACGCAGTCAGTTTAATTGTATTTAGTGTGCCCGTTTTGCGTATATTTATATCTATATTTATTGAAGGCGAGTATTTGTCTGCTGAGGCATGCCAGGAAAAAAAAAATGTGTGTTCACCGAAGTTAGTGCTCAGAGCGCTGACCGTTAATTTATTGGTTATGAGGTCCCCGTTCTGAGTGCCCACCTTGGCATGTATAGTCACCCAGGATAATCGAACCCCTTACCTTAATAGGGTTGGAAGTCCAACGCTCTACCACTGAGCCAAACATGTAGTAATAGTATATACTTAGCATATGCTGTTCAATGTTCAAGGTTAAAAATAAATTGCCGAATACTTGCACTTGGTTAATACATGAGAACAACAACTAAATTGGGTCAAGCATAATGTGAGCTCGTGTCTCAGGGATAATTATACTGATCAATTAATTGACCGACTTTTCCTTGTTAACCCACTTTTTCCCAGGACCACCCACAGTGGGTAGCCGTCATTAGCAGGCTAGCTTAATGCAGGCAGGTGTCGGGGGTGGGGGGGGAACTTCGTCAGTTTATACTTAATTTATATCATCATTATGTGTCTTGTTTGGTAACTTTATTTTGAAATATATATTATATATCGATATAATGATATGGATTTATAAGTGATGTATATATGCATTCATAAAAACGGGTTTATATGTTCATGAAATCCCTCCAAATTAATTATAATTTACGTTCAGTCAACTGAAAATGGTGCCCGGATCGTCAATAAATTCTCAACTTGCGCTGCTTTAAAACAAGAAGTGACGCTACTATGGCTACATCGCAGTTGACGCGTTATTGACTTAACTATACTGGCACTATGACGAAGAGGTAAGGCCTATCTATTGCCGCAAAAAAATATGCTCATTTTGAGCCTGACACGGTAGGGCTGGTCCACTGGCGATCGGGATCAGCCAACGTATAGCCATAGGGTTAATGTAAAGGGTGATTCCTAAGTCTATTCACAGTATATGCGAATTTTCAACGACGCTTAAAGTGTTACAAAAAATGCTCTTTTTCTCTAAAAGGAGGCTATTTACCAAATTACCCAAACCTAAGTAGCATTTATTTATAGTTGCAGTAGCCTGTTATCTACACATAAATATCCTATAATTTTGCTTTCTTCCCCAAATAACTTTGTAATTTCGACGCAACCATGCTGCGTTCTTTTGCCCTTTACTGTCCTCTCATAATCATTAGCATTAAACTCGTTCGAGGAAGGACGTTTATCTTATTTTATTCACTTGAATAACCAATTAATTCCAACAAATGTTGTGGATAGCGGGCATACAATTTCCACACAATTTTATAAATAGCAAGCATTGGCAAAGAGTGGCTCAAAGCCGGTTTATCATTACAAAGCATGATCACCGAAGGATTTTTTGACATGCCCCTGGTCATCTTTTAGCACTGTTTGAAGACTTCAAATTTGATTCAACTAGTTATCAGTATTCATCCGTACTTTGGAGGAGTGATCGATGTATGCAGCAATTTACTTATTTATCACAATCCATCGGAGAAAAACAACAACAGTGAGCACTAGCAACAATTATTGTGATAGCATGTTTGATGTAAAATTGTTCGTGTGGTACATGTACATGTACTAGTATAAAATATAATCTGGTCCATATTGTGTTCATCATAGCAGTTAATTAATGCATCCATTTTTCACATTAAAAGTTGTCAACAGATTGCTCACTCTAATTAACAATAAAGCTTTGCAACAAAGCCACTTTTGCTCATGCGCTGCAGACACGCAACAGATTATGTAATCATTGAAATGAGAAAATCCCATTTGATAGATCGCTTGGTTTTCTTTTCTTGTGTCCTAAACTTCTAAAAACAATATTCAATGCATGTCGATTAAATATACATGCATAAATGGTGATAACGCCATTGAGCGGAGAAGTTTCCAAACATAATGCATTTTGGGTTATGGTAAGAGATCGTAGCGTTATAGCAAGTTTTCATGACAAGACAATTGTTTTATATTTAGACAGATACGCATTAATAGGTAATGCTACAAAATAAGGCAGTCAATATCATCGCATGAGGAATTAGGCTAATTAGGCTAATTAGCTGTATTAATTATGCCATATAATCCTGTCCTCTAGCAAAGAGCTTGTTACATAAGCTCTTTGCCTCTAGCTCAAGTTCGACCGCAATTGGAAGTGCGTTTTTAAGGCTCCGCTTACACCGTTTGTGTAATATGGGTACCTGAGTAGAAACATGAGATCCCAAGGGGTCTTTATTCTGCATAATACCAAAGACAGTGACATACAGTACCCAGCCTGCCCTCATGAAGTTGGGCAATACTTAACCAATGAATTATATAAAGTACAATCGCAGAATTAAGAGATAGCCGGTCCCTGTCACTTACCCGGTGATAGATCCCACCCTCAAACTCCTGACTGAAATAGAGCCTCACAACACCAATGATAAATTTTACACAGAATATTTATTGTTCAAGAATTTTCAACATACATGTAATGGCAAATACAGCAGATCATAACGTCACTAAACTACGTTATGA
This sequence comes from Capitella teleta, assembly GCA_000328365.1. Taxonomy (NCBI): domain Eukaryota; kingdom Metazoa; phylum Annelida; class Polychaeta; family Capitellidae; genus Capitella; species Capitella teleta. The sequence continues at coordinate 393,239 of KB309137.1, forward strand.
TTTCTCCAATTTCTCCCGTCTCCGTTTGCGTTCGATTTCTCTGAATCCCTCGGCCACTTCGTCCATGACCTCATCAGTCTCTTGAGGGTTGATCGAAGTTCGGTATTTGAGCATGAGGTCGTACTCTTCCCAGGGCTTCGCCACTTTTTTAGCTTTCTCATAAAACTTCTCGGGTAGCCCCAGATCCTGAACGCCCCGGAGGTTGCGCCTCTCCCATCGCTCATGCCACGGACGAGGACCCAGTTTGACCTTGGTGGTGTTGACGGGGACCGGGGCACCAGGAGGGTGACTCACGGCCTCCAGGTTGAAGGGCACCGTTGAAAATTCAGCGGGTGCGTCCCTCAGGTAGAACAGCTCATCGTCTAAACGTTTCTCCAAACGCAGCACTTCAACCTTCTGTATGAGGGGGCTGTACATGTCATAACGTATTTCTAAACCTATCAAGAGGCAAGGGGGGTCAGAAAATCATAGTACACAGTTCATCTCACCTTGGTTGTCGACTACATTCCTCAACGTGAAATTCGCCCTGAGGCCATAGCTGGCACGTTGGATGCAAATTCCTACAAAACGATTGGTCTTGCCGCTTGCATAAGGGTCGGCTAATGTAACAGCCATGATGGAGCCTATAAACAAGAGATATGCTATCTGTGAAGATGTCAAGTACTGGGCTCTTACCAACATAAAACTCAGGGATGGGACACACAGCTCTGCGGCGGTACATGTCCTGCCGCTCAAGCTTCTCCTTGATGCGGTCACGTCGATAAAATGTCGGATTTGGGAGAAACTCTGGGTGAACATGTCTACAAGGGAAAGAAGTGAGGAGAGGAAGGAATGAAAGTGAGGCTCACTTGAGACCGGGAGGAGCAGGAGCTGATATCTTCTTTTCTTCTTTTTGTTCTTTGTCATGTGCCAGAGTTGATGTGCGATGTTTCTCAACTGTTTCGTTTGAAAGTGTATTGGCGTATCGACATGATACTGCTGCTACAGCTGTGAAATACATCAATGATTGATTAAACAAATTGAAATTAAAATAAATTCCCATGACCCAACTTATTCCACTCGGTGACTATAGCAGCATGTTTTAATCATTAATGAACGCATGATCCATTTTCTTTGTCCTCATGACATGAGTTCTTTTTATGAATTTGGGAAATTGATTATACAGTCAAACCTCAATATATTGACAGCATTCATCATAGCTGATTTTGACTCGGTATGTGTGGCTGTCAGCTTCTTCCCAAAGCTGGTCTGATAGGGGTTAAAAATGACTGAAAGGGAGAGTCAAGTTTACCATATTTTATCATGCTGACCTCATTGCTGCCAATAGGACCAGTAGTTACCCTGGTTACAGTAGTAAAATGTAATTGTAAATTAAAGTTCGAATGATATGTGACCTCTCGCTCTGAAACACGCACTAACTAAGTGTCGTAAGTGAGTGTTGTGACATTCTTAGGCTTTCATGCCTCCTTATAGTAAAATATACACATCCATTCATGTTGCAAGAATAATACACATAATAATCAATAATTCAATAGATATGCATTCACATTTATCCCAATCACGAACGCATTGAGTTATCGCGGTGTTCGGCGAAAGGAATCATAACGCACTCTCATGAAAGCAATCTCCGGGTTCCCGGGAGGACATTCATTAATTAATTCGAGACCAAATGCTTGATACATATCATTTAGTTGGAGCATCAGCGTGAAAGGAAACTATTAATAATAAAAATTAGAAAGAAATACCTACATCTTTTGAGAAATTGATGTGATAGGAATGACCTGAAGCCAAGCGTTGCGAGCTTGTCGGCCATTGCAGAGATGTAGAGGTACTAACTCAAGATACCATTGGGGTACAGTACAATTTTATAAATTCATTATCCATGCGCTCGTCATACAATGGTAATCAAAAATATCATCATTTAACCAAAACGACTTTACATCGGAATACATGAGCAGACTGGTAGTGGCAGAAATTATCTTTTGTGTGTATGCAGTTTTGAACTTTTGAGGCGTGCAGTAATATTTCTGTATGTATCACTCTCGGGAATCTGTTACACCTCTAGAATTAACCGGATGTACACATTTAGTAGAAGTGGACTGATGTTTCTCGTCAACAGTGTTGGCAAGTTGCATGGTAATTTGATATCTTTCATTAACATTAATATAACTCAATCAAATAACTGTCCCGAAAATTACGCATTGTGATCTGTCGAGGTATGTTGCACGGTGGCCGTAGATGCAATAGAATAACCTAACTGGGGATGTTGGTTGCCCCCTCCTCCTTCCTCCAAAGGGGGTCTTACCAGTGAGCGAGCAGATATCGACAAAACTCAATGCAGTGAATGCTTTCTGTCTATATATATAATATCAAGGGAAGTCACTGATTCGTGCCAATCTGAGGACGCTTGCCTCGAAAGCAATCTTCTCTTCAAAAGAGGGAGCCGAAACTTCGGATCTGGCAAGATCACCAATAAATGAAACAATTGACACCAATAATCTCGTACGGCAACGCCTAATTACTAATTAATTGGCCAAAAATCCAATCAGTTGCAAAACGACTAGTAACGGGTACGATGCATCCATTTTGTCGGACCACAGCAAATTTTCAGGGCTGTGGTTATTCGTACGTTACCGTACGAATGGTTTCCAGCGTTATTCATACGTTATTTTTGGGTGTTGCAAAAAACGATCCGAAACTTATTGAGACCAAATAAGTTTCGGGAGGTTTTTAGCAACACCCGAGAATAACGTACGAATAGCGCAGGAAACTTGAGTTAAATTTAAATCGGTCTACATGTATTAACATGCGGCTATTACTATAATTAAAGCAATATCGAATTTGCAAAACTTGATATATTCTTATAATGCAAATGCCAATGTATTCTTTTACAAACTTTACATCCTTGGCGACTTGAAGATATATTACATAACATATGTGCATATATTTCGCATGCTGATGATGGCTGGTGTACCTTGCATTTTGATGTAATTATTCCAAGCATTGTGTACACTGTCTCCCCACGTATATAACACCATAATATAATTAGTCTCGCTTGTGATTATGCGATACAGGTTGCACTACTCAGAAGCCAAATAAATACAAAACCAATATGGTAATTAACACTTGATTAAAGAACGTATATGAGATTCTGATCTCAAATATTGAACGATGAGAACGACAAAATAAACAAAGAAATTTATTTGTTAGTTTAAATGCATTTAGGTGAACCAGATTAGAGCATTGATAGGATACCAAACCTGTGTTAGCATAATTAATAGGAAGCAAGAGAAGGTGAATTAAATGTTACATTGGAAATAATACTAGTATGAGTTGAGTATTGGCAAGATTCTGCAGAAACAGGATGCATCTCATCGAACAGCAAATATGATGCAGTGAATGTATTTCAAGTCAGAGAGTAATTCACAAGATCTCTTCATCTTCAATTCCAATAAGCATCCACCAGGAATCAACAACAACAAAACATGATTAGAAAAATACAATGTGCGGTATTATGCATCGATATAACCTCAAGCAATGAGAAATCAAGTCAAGATCTAGAAATAAATGAATCAGGTAATAATCATGTAATTAATACATAAATGTATGGGTCACATTTGTTGAGAGGCCGATCACTTCAAACAATCAAAATGTATCTAATTTTCTAAATATAAAGATGAACATGTATGCTTTTTAATTTTAGATCAAAGGGACACCATTTACAGCACAGGGGGTCTTACCAGTGAGCGAGCATATGTGGACCAAAGTCAATGCAGTGAATGCTTTCTGTCTATATATATATATATATAATATCATATAGAGATATACTGTCTAGAAGGCTGCATAGGCATTTCATGTATCCAGAGCCCACTGGTAAGACTCCCTGTGGTTTACAGCAGCTATATTCAAATATAATAATTAAGAGTTACCTGTTTGGCTCAGTGGCAGAGCGTTGGACTTTGAATCTAAGGGTAAGCTGGTAAACAGGTAAGGGGTTTGATTCCCCTGGGTGACTACCTGTAGTCTGTACGTAGTACGTAATACAATGATTTTAGTATGTCAGCTTGAGATCACATCAATCAGAGAATGTTGAACGCTGTTGTTCGTCAATCAGCTGAAAATGAATCATTTTAATTAGTTAAGTGTGTAACTTTCAATAATTACTCACAATGTGATTAAGTGGAGTAATAGAGGAATGAGTTGGAGGTTTTTCTCTTTCAAATCGAGTAACTCTCGTTCTTGATTCAACCTCTCGCGAGATCGTCTCATGTCCGAGAATAACGTACGAATAGCGCTGGAAACCATTTCGTAACGTACGAATAACCACAGCCAATTTTCAGCCTGCAGTGCACTCACGATCGCTAAATGTCGAAATAAAATCCTTAAAATCGGAACGGAGCGGAAAATAGTGTAGAGCTTGGGATACATTCTTAATTGAACAGAATGGCTTTAGAGTGAAACATCCTGTCTGTAATTGTCTCTCGAACAATAAAAGCTATTCTGAGAGTCAAATTGAGCATGAAATAGGCTAGAAAAAGGAGTTAGAGTTGAAAGACACATTGCATTTAAGTAAGTTGACTTGACGGGAATTAGCAGACGACACATACAGCGCCCTCTGGTGTATATGTTTAGAATCGTTTTATATACCTCACAACATGTTGTGTTATCTATCTAATAACTTTAGAATTTATAACCAGTATTTCGAACTATAAAATTATAGGAATACTGTTATATGCATGGAATAATTTATAAAATCATACTGCTGGACTGATCTCTATGGAATGAATGCTTTGATTAATTTCAATTGCATTTCTCAGCTGGACTATTATTGATCAATCACTGAGCAGCCTGTTAAGTTGAAGGTCGAATGCTGCAGCCATTGTACCCGTTGCTGGTTGTTTTGGAAATGAACCCATTTTTGTGCAATTAATGACTAATTAGTCACTGCCAGGCGGAGTTTTTGGTGTCTATAGGTTCATTTATTCACAATCTTGTCAGATCCGAAGCCTCAGCTCTCTCCCGTGAGGGGAATGTAGCTTCTGAGGCTTTGTTATTGTTCTTCTGAAAAATCAGTGACTTCCCTTGATATTATTATATACTGTCTAGAAGGCTGCATAGGCAATCCATGTATCCATCGCCCACTGGTAAGATTCCCTGTGCTTCCGCCCCTCGTCTCGGAGTCGGACCTCCATCACCTCAACAGGCGGAACCTCAACAGAAATTACACCATTAGTAATGGTGTAATTTCTGTTGAGGTTCCGTTTTTCTATGCAGAAATTGAACCCACTGATCGAGCAGAAATATTTCAACCATATACGTACCTTAAGTTAATGTAGAACAGGAAATTTTTGCATCGCATGAAATTTTTGCTATATTCACGGTCACTATCAACCGCAAAAATTAGATGCCCGTGAATTGTTTTTAAGTGACCTTATACTATATATATATCACCTATGCTTGACCGTGAATAATTGGTGCCACAAATAAAGGCCTGAACTCTAAAACTGTGAAATTTGCAGTCCATGGAAATTTCCTGTTTTAGAGCGTTAAGCTTTGCTCACAGCTTTTCATCTCGTGTGTGCTACAATGGTCCTAGTGTTGATTAAATCTTCAGCTTCCTTAGGTTTCACCCCTGCAATCTCACGCTATTTTTTTTTACTTTTTTATAATCAATTTCAATGTTATGTATTGGGTGAATTATACACATGTTCTGCTCTCAACATTGGTTGACCTCCAAACAATCAATTGAATAATGAGCATGCTTTTGTCTTTTTTCAGTTGAATGCTGATAACTCCGCTTTGTGATTCTACGCCATGGATGGCGACCCCTCCACCACCCCTCCCCGTCCAGCCCTGGAGGACAACCTGCTTGTCCCGCAGAGGCCCCCGAAAAGGCGCTTATGCACGGACGGCCTCACTGCTAGCATGGTGAAGAAGCGGGTCCGTGCCAAGAAGCAGAGAGACAGTTCTCCTCCGAGACGTCTGGTGCCTCTGCGAAGGGCAGGGCCCTACCTCATAGGTCTTGTTCACTGCTCTTGTTGTGCATGCAGTCTCACGCTCTCTTCTCTCAGGACCCACGCTCGGACATTCTCCCGTTCCAATTGTTGTTCAGTGTTTGGCTCGGAAGGAAGGCACTGATGATTTCTTCACATTGAAGGTGAATAGAAAAACTTTTAATTTGTACTTATACATCATGGTCCTGTTAACTCATCAGCTTTGGAATGCAGTAGAACTTCTCTTGAAATAAATGTAACTGTCATCAATCCATAAATCACATTTGACTTTTATGCAGATTTTAAGTTTGAAGCAAGACTTGAAGCAGGAGAGCCAAGAGGATCGCCAGGGGAAGATGTTGCTACATACAGAGTACTCCCTGCTCTCCCTTCTGCATGGTCTGGATGGAGTGGTTCACCACCATGGCCTCTTCAAGGTGCTCCATTGCTCTGCTTCCATAATCACTCTCTGATCATGCGATTGTTTGATGCAGGACGAGGGGCTGGAGGAGCATGTTCTCGGTCACGGTCAAACACAGTTCACGGGGCGTCTGAAGCCCCGACTCGTTCTGGTGCTGGATTGCTTGGTGGATCATGAGTTCAGTGCCCATTACAAGAACTTCATCAACCTACAGCATTACGTCATCAAAGAGAAGAAGCTCACAGAACGAGAGGCCATCATCATCTTCTTTGATATTGTGCGTGTTGTGGAGAGGCTGCACCAGGTGGGTTACATAATGCTTCAGAGATTTCTTGCAGCAAATTGTGTATCGTAGCGTAACATTGTGCATCGGGATTTAAAGTTGGGAAACATGGTGCTGAACAAACGCACGCGGCGTGTCACCATCACCAACTTCTGCCTGGGCAAACATCTCATCTCAGAGAATGACCTCTTGACCAACCAGAGGGGCAGTCCCGCGTACATCAGCCCTGATGTTCTCAGTGATCGGCCGTACCTTGGAAAGCCGAGTGATATGTGGGCGATGGGTGTGGTGCTCTACACCATGCTCTATGGCAGGTTCCCTTTCTATGATAGCGCACCTCATGAACTCTTCCGCAAGATCAAATCAGCTGATTATGCGCTGCCAAAGTAGGTCACTGACCTCATTTTGTATGACCATTCATGCCTCTTTGCAGGGATGGACGTGTCTCTGACGACACAAGTAATCTCATTCGGAGACTCCTCGTCCTGGATCCTGCGAAACGCATGACAGCATCACAAGTCCTTGACAACCTCAGGAGTTTCATTGCAACATGGTAAGGAGTGGCTCTAATTTTATGATCAAACATTTGTTAATTGTTCATCTTTCACTCAGGCAGTCAATGACCTTTTTAGGAACTCCCAGCCAAGTGGTTCCTGAAATTGACAATGATAAAACTGAAGATACCAAAGCCAGCAGTTTCAAACCGGTTGGAACCAGTGACCTCGAGAACATTCTCCGTTTGCAAAGCGACGGTGGCGAGATCATGCCTGTGGCTGTCAAAATGTCAAGCATACCAGCACGGGCGCCGGGTGTGGCCCCCAGGATTCGCAATCTGAATCGTGACGCACAGCCTCTAAGGCCTCAAGAAGTCATGCAACTGCGACACCTCCTTCAGTGATCACGCACAGACAGTTGCCTCGCACTCGTTTCTGAGTTGGTCCTCTCAATTTGTGTCTTTCCGATATTTGTTCTTATCTTGCAGATTGATAGTAATACATTTATATCAGGGATAATTTGATCATTATTGATCATCATGATGAATTGATTTCTTTATTATTGATTTTTATGCAGTATATTTCAATTAGGGATGGGCTCAATGCAACCAATATCGATCGATACTTTTAAAAAGGACCTCTGTTCATTTTGGAACCTTTTTAGAACAATTCTATGGCCTTTTGTGAGTAACAAGAGACAAATTTTGAACAATTTGGTCATCTATGAATAATATTCCACACAAATCAAAATAAGAATTTCTTACTCAGGCAGAATAGTTTGAAATGAGATGAATGTGATATTTCTTTCGTGAGAACTGCTGAAAGATCTGCTCACTCGACGGCTCCCATTATTAACAATAGGAGAGTTACTTTTATGACATGACGAGGGTTTGAAATCGAACGCGAGAAGAAAGCAAGATTTTAAACCTCTCAAATTCGATGCATCAAGGAATTAGCCCACAACAAGTGTATTGTCTGAAAATATGTCAGTCAAATAGCGTATTTGTCTTTTGGGATGCATTCTCTATCATCCGTTACTAGGTCAAAACAATCAGAGGTCCTCTTTAATTTTCGAGCGATATCTATAATTTACTTTGAAATCGTGAGCGAACGTTGCATGTGATATCGATCTAATTCTCAGCTTCATATTGTAAACAAATCTAATACATTGAATAAATTGGTTACAATACAGGCCGATATAGGAAATTGTGCTACAATCTGTTGACCCAATTTGTACATTTCACTTGAAGGCCTTCGAGCTCTCGCTGAGGTTATGCTTCACTGTACACCAAAATTAATACCAAATGAATCTTTGAGACTGCCTTTTTTTTGTAATCCCATTCTGAAACATGCGTTTATGATGCAATTTCTATACACATGCTTCTATAGAAGTTAAATTCGCATGTTATGTTGATTGCATTGGTGGTTTTTTTTTTTTTATCGCTCGCTCCTTTGGGTTTTCAGTTTTCACAGCTTGCCTTCTCCATTGAGTTGGTATCAAAGCATCCAATTTTCACTTGGTACCCATGCGATTGCAGATATTCTCTGAGCTGGCCAATTGGGCTTAGTCAGTTACCATGGCTACCGATATCAATATATCGCTTGATGTTTTCAAGGCGATATCTCGAGCGACTGTTGCCTTGTCGAGCCCATCTCTAATTGCAATGCTCATTCACATCCATTGTTAGTCTTTCGTCTTCTCACCAAAACCATTTATGAAATATCACCAATGGGTAGGGATTTGTTATTAACTACTAAAGTAATTTAACCATTTGATTTTATTGTATCAATAAAATTATGCATGTTATCAATGTGACTTCATTTGCTTGTACAACTGGTTCACCCAAAGATTATTGAACCATTTGAATGATTTCTGAGTTGATTCCTTGATGCTGATGAGGAATCTCTATTTCATGATGGTCTGCCTCTCACATCATTGCGCTTGTGTCCAATTACTGTGTTGTAATGTTATTGTATGCTGTTTGGCTCAGCGGTTGACAGGTTGAGTCTTGGTAAGGGGTTCGATTCCCCTGGGTGACTTACATATCACAACACAGTCTCTTAGGTTGGGACTTTGAATGGGGAACTTACAGCAAATAAAATGAATATTTGTGATTTATGGGCAGAACTTTGAGCACTTTAGTGGGTACCTGTATTGCGCCATGTGAATAGAGTTTTTATCCATTATCATTTTTATTACTGGGAAGAACTTGACGCAAGTTCATGTATTCTTGGAAGGAGATTTGTTCTATTTTACGAATTTTCTTCCATTTCACATCCAAAATAAGTTCACATTTGGATGCATACACTCAACTTTGTGTCAGTTCTATTCTGGTTGAATATATATTTTTTCCCAACTGTTTTTGGAAGTTTCTGTCAATCTTATGTAACTTGGCTAATATTAATTATATATTTCACGCAAAGACACGTACAGGGAAAATGAACGAACAAAGAAGAACAAAACGATAATAGTAATTAATGGTAAATATAAATACATACAAAAATCATAATGGGAAACCAGGATGTGAGAGGACCTGTGCTAAACTAGAAGAAAAAAAATATAATAATCAAAATAGAATACATTTAAGCATTAATAATGATTACTGCTCCGCAGATGAATATAATTCAGAGGGTCAGGTCAAAACGTTAGAGTCGTCTAATAATAACAGGACACATCATCACGCGCATTTTGCAGACGACAAAGTCTGTTATGATGTTATTTCTATGCCGACTTCCATCAGAGATCTCATCCCAATTATCATAACGCACATAAAAGCCCAAACAAACGCACGTGAAATTGTGAGTGACGTCACAGTAAGACCACGCCCACCTGCCAATCAGCTCTCAGCATTTTGAGCCCCCCACGAAGCCATGCTCCACAGCAAGCGAGCTTACACAGCTTGATGGAAAACGCTGAGTCGCACTCCGTAATCACCAAACTAGCCTGCAACTCTTGTGGGAGTGTGACAGGATGTCATCCCCGGTCTGTCGTCGTCATGGATTCCCAGTGGATTACAGGCCGCAGTGAAGCCACTGATCTCGGTGCTTTCCCGGGGACACGCTCTCATGTCACTCAGGATGCGTCGAATGTAAGGCGACCGCCGCCGCCGCCGTAGAAGGGCAAAATGAACTTGTGTTTTAGACGACTGGCGAGGAATACCTGTGTTCCGCTCTGTGTCCTCCTTATTCTCGTTCTGGATACCATCTGCATCCAAGCGACTGTTCTGGCTGAATCCAGCGCAGGTGAGCATGGGATCCTTGCAATGTAATTGTACAATTAAGTTATTAACCATTGATTGTGTAGTCTTTATGTGAGACATTCAATCTTTAAAACTCCCCTTTAATTCATTTGTACAAGGTCCATTTCTGTTATTGAAGTTGGACTTTTTCGACATCGAATTTGCTTCGTGGTACACGGCCTTACGTAATGGGGTTTTGGTCAGATTACAGGGCCCTATACACAGGTCATAAATATACACTGTATATGCGACCCTCATCTCATCAAACGCTCCGTGCCTGGATTAGCGGCAGACTCTGGCTCCAGGGGGTCGACGCTATAATCCCCGCTTCTTCGACGGAATCGACAACTGTCTGTCTGCTCGATTTTGCTTGTGTAAGTGGGAGATGGACATTTGAGAGATGTGTACAATCATTAACACGACATGAAGACGACACTCGATTCAATATGCTAGTTCGTTTTTATTATTAGTTTGAAGAAGCAGCCTTTGGCGTTTTATGTCAATGTCATTTAATGTTTTGTGAGTGCATAGAAAGCGTTACGGGATATTTAGATGACATATTCTTCAGCTTGGTCCTTCAATAAAACTCAATTCTCATCGTTGGCTCTTTGACTTCAAGTCGATTGAATGTCGTTTACAATGGCTGCTTTGTGCCTATTTCACGACGCTTCTTGGATGAAATCGGGTCCTTTTGACCAGTGTTCAAACAGCAGTCACGTCCAGCTGTGTTCAAATTTAACTGACCTAATCATCAACTTGTCTCCACTTAAGTCAAGCATCGCCGATTGCGTTCATTTTTACGCCTCATTATTCCACACGATTCACTCTCTTGCAGTTCGCCTCCGCGTTACGACTCAAACAAAAGGTGCTGCGAACCAAATGCACACGTAAGGGAAAAATACCACTCTTGAAATTTCAGATGCATAAAATAAAAGAGCATTATTATTCGACGAAGAAAAAAAAAATCGAACCATTTGCTGAGAGCTTACAGCGTCTTTTGAGGCGAGTTTTCATGTTGAACGCTTCTCTCTTTTTCTCCTCACAACGAATGGCGGTGGAAAAAAAACAACACATATATATAATTAAATATTATCTTTACAAGTGAAGTGTGCCACTGAAGAGAAGTATGATCTCCAGAGTTGAATTAATATTGCTGATTGCATAGTGTGAATGAGCCGTACTAATTAGCTGCTGTTGAGAGCAGGAGGTCGGGAACCTCCTCTGCAGAACAATGCCGCTCTACGTTCTCTCATCTGATCTCGTGTTCACTCGCTTTGATCTCGTTTTTCACCTGCATTCCGTCACGAAAGAGATTGTACGACGCCTCTTCTGACTGACAGACACAGAGGAGGGGCATGAGGGGAGGGGTGAGGGTTGCTTCCAATTCATGTATTGGGGAGAATGCTACTCACCCTCCTCGTTCAGGGGCGCGACCCTCGACGTGGCGTGCTTCCTCTTGGCTTTTGTCTTTTCAGCGAGCATCATGTTCGCTCGCGTGTTTCGCTTCTGTTTAACAATCTTCAAAGACAAAATTCACTTGTCAATATTTGCCTGAATGCATTTCAAAGAAGCGCGAAATAGAAACCTTGACCCTCCGTGACCTCTTAAGTAGGTCAACTTATATTCAATGCATCATAAATAGCGATATTATTGTGAGATAATTGTCGCATTTTGCGCTGAAAATAGTCGCTTGCCTCGCGGCATCCGTCACTCTGTCTTCGGCGAGCGACTTCCGCTTGAGACGAATGTGCTTCAATTTACTCGAAATAATGAAAGATATTCTTTGTATTTCACCTTTCTCTCATCTGATTTAAATATGTTTGTACAATATGAAGAAATTGCCTGATACGATCAGAATTAGGTCATTGATCTCCAACGTAAACAAGGAACGCGAAGTGACACGTGCGTGTAAGAACATGTCATTTTCAATGGACGCGTATCTTGTATGCAAATAAAAGTTGCGCATTATTACTTAGACTTGGTTAATGCTCTATTACATTAATTCGTGGGCAGGATGTCATCTGAATACATGTATTCTAATATGCATGGATGCAACGTGTATGTGATCAACAACCGAATGAAGCAGTCTGTAATTTCGATTTCGTCCAGACATGCGTCTCTTTCTGCTTCGCTGAAATGAACAGTCTCTGAGTCCTCAGAGTCCGGTTCCGTCGTCGTGTTCAGTTCATCCAAATGAGCTCCATTCGGAAGTGAATCCTCGCAAGTGACCATTGGTCATCCGGCTGTCCATTTCGCTATGAATGGCTCAAGTTTCACTTCGAGATCTGTGCTTTATCTTCGTTTGACTAAAAGACTGAATTGAGGCACATTGCTCCGTCGCAAAAGGCCTTCCAATTTAATGCGAGCGAGTTGGCTTTTCCCGATTTTTAAGAACTCGAGAGTTCCCTCTAAGTTCCCCTGTGGCGACGCATGAGGCGGGGGAGTGAGAGGTGATTAGTGAGGTCCCCTTTCATGTTCAAGTCTTCAGGGTTTCCTCTGTCAAAGTCAAGGTCGATGACAGTATGACGCAATCGTCTGGTTGATCCTTCTCTTGTTAGGTGTCCTCAAACATATCGAGTACTTTCCTTGTTGAGCCTCTGGCCAAACAAGGATTACAATTATAAGGACTGCGAACGGAGTCCGTTGTGGGGGGGGGGGGGTCGCTGCCCAACAGGTTGCGTCGTTCACGGTGGTCATCTGAGTGGTCAATCGCCCTATAAGAAGCTGGTACGGGGTTCCGTAATCTGCACTTCAAAGCAGCACGGGTGTGTGGCTTGATTTGTGTAATTATGTAATTTAGTATTACATGCAATATTGTTATGTGGTAAGTTATTAACGGCAATTGAATTACCAGGAGACATGCATGTCCAATGTTGCAATCGACATTGTTGGCGATGAAAAATGTGCTCGCAATGCGTGGACATCTGGACGAGGACTGCTCTGGTCAAGTGATCGTCAGCGGTCATTCTCTGCATTCCTCTGCGTTTGTCATTGATTAATGGTCGGGAATAACGAGGATTGTTATTAATTATATCTCGGTCGCAAAGCAGGTCGAGTGCTGTTCGCAGCTGCGGCCTGATTTGGTGCGTTATGACGACAATCTGCACGGCGCATTCATTAACCTGGAAAGCTGAACGTACGAGTTACGTCACCCGTTGTACGAGGGGTGTTTGAAGGAGGAGCACCTGTCTGCGGTGCGTGCGTTGGAGCGGATTAGTAATCGTTATGTAATCCTTTCTGTTGATGACATTGACAGAACAGGAAAGATGCCGGCCCAGCGGGGAGGGGGTGCTTCTTTGTTCGGTCCTTGTTATGCGTGGCACGATGAAGGATCTCGCTGTTGCGGGCGGCTTCTTAGCGTTGCTTGTTTGCAGTACGGATTTTGTCCATCTCAGCATGCAGTCGATCAATCTCGTCTTGGAGCACCTATTCTGCGCACTCAGTCAACGCATTCAAATGCGATTACGACGCTACGATGACGACACCTCATTTGAGTGCCACTCAAACACAACATCCTCTCATTTATACACTTATGCTAAAGTTTTATGATATTTTCAATGGCTCAGATGTCATGTGACTGCACAGCATTATGACATTGAATGCGTCTGATCCATTAGGCCGATTATAGAGGAACGATTGGGTGTAATGTTCTCTGCTTATGCTGCCCCAGGGGTAGATGTATCATTCTTTCTCCGCGGGGAATCTTAGGATTACACTCACTTGTGGTTCACTTCATGTGAACGACCATAGAGATCGAATCGGAGCAATTAGCAGACAAAAACGCGTTTTTTTTGTGTCTTTACAAACCTCGGGGTGAAGTATTGAGATTTAATTTTGAAATCCGAGAACGATGAGCACACAGATTGAAACGCTACCCCAGGTCATCTTGCATTTTGCTCTGACGGGAGCTGCAAAGGTCACAGCACCCGTTCGGGGCACCGGATAGCTCGGTGGGTTAAACCGCTGACTACAATCCAATGCCGACCGTGGGGGTCGAGGTCCCGGGTTCGAGACCCGATCTGGCCACGGGCGTTATGATTGTGAATTACAATTGTAATTCTTCGGTGACTCTGCAGTGCTGCCCAACTGCATAACAAGGCGGGGCGCTGTGTACTACTGTCTATGGTTGTATGCAGGATAAAGAACCCTTGGGATTTATCGATAAGAGTAGGGGGAAACCCCGGTCCCAGGCCTTCTGTTCTGGCGCCCGTATCATCCGATCGGATTGGGTGGAGCCGTAAAACCCCATCACTCACTCACTCTCACAGCACTCGTGTCACACACGCCTTTTAGGCTTTTACCCAGGTTCACTATCTTCCACTGCGGGCCAAAATTAGCGATGCTTTCTCTCTTGGGTTACTGAGCAAAATGAAATGCGTGCTGAATATGTGTTGATTCCAATGCATCCATACGCAGCCCCTGAGCTATATTGCCACCGTACATGTCAGCCATTCACTGTTCCAGTGATTAGCATAACCAGTGGCATGGCTGCAGGCCGCGAGGTGTTCATTTCATACGCTCAGAGGGCATGCAGCAGCAGCGTGCGTTCACGCACCGGCACCTGCACGTGCTCTGGTGACATAATATGGCACGTTGCATTTACGCTTCAATGCGCAGGCGCAACAGGCAAACAGTGACGGGCCGGGCCCTTGGTCGTCGTTCGATCTGCAAACGGCTGTGTGTGAAAATTCATTAGACGCTGACACCTTCCATTATCGCACCCTATGACCCCTAATGATGGACACCTCAAGGCATCTTGACGACGTTCACACCCCTAATTGTAGGGTGTAGGATGCAGCGTCTCATCGGCTATTGCACCCTCTGCTCGCCTGGCTGCACTCGACGAACTTTGACCTCTTGTGGGGTTGAACTTTCAGTCGCAACTACTACACTGCAGTAATACATACGGTTAACAAAATCTAAGGAATGTATTTTAATTTTTCGATGTTTGAATCAATCGTGAGTATTTATCTGTTTGGGTCGTGATTAGGAATGGTTATTAATTACATTTCAGTCTGCATAGAACAGTCAGTCTGTTTCTCATAATCAACAGAAAATCCCATGTAAGCGATCTGCATTATAAGCGATATCCGTTGTAAGCGATGTCCGTTGTAAGCGATCTACGATCTACAAAAGTTGTTTTGCTTCGCAGATCATTGGCTGTTGACTTCCACGCGTGTCGGATGTAATTTATTCGATGTTAAAGAAGAAAAAATGTTAAGTTAAAAAATGATAAACACATCATGGAAACACTTGACATTCATCGGATGGAATTCTCGGTCAATTTCCTTCTCAATTTCCTTCTCTTCGAATCTCTAGCTTCTCTTCGATGGCGGCTAACTTCACCTCTTGGGCTGTTTACGGTTAGTAAGCAAATCATGCAGCGTCGTCTCAAAGAGCCAACAATTGCATTCGTGTTTACGTGTGTGTGTCGCAGCAGGGTGGGTGCGACAAATAATCGCAAATTAGCATGGTTGAGAAATTAGAATTCTGAGGGTACGGTATACACGGACCACCAGCACACGTGTACTGTACACACATAAATGATTAAATATACAATGGTACGTTTAGTTAAAAGGCGAATTTTGCAGTCATTGGTGGAGGCTTTGTTCTCGTTTACTTAGTGGTGCCTGGGTGGGATCTATGGTCACGTGATCTCACTTGTATCTTTTTTTGTTTGGCATTTATAGTCGTATTCATGGCTTATTTAGACAATCGGTGTTTTATGTCGCTTTGTTTATTAAGTGCACTTTTGATACCGTTCTGTGTTCTGCCTCTATGCAAAGTATAGTTGAAAGTACAAACGCAGAATTCGCGTGCTGCCTCTATTTGATCACTGCTTCCTGGGTCAAGCGCTCTCTACCTGTACTTAGTATCTGAGTTGTCTGAAGCAGGGTAACGAAGTGGCTGTCTACGGTCCCTCGTGTAAATCGTGTTCCTGGACGTAGTTTCGAGTTTCTCTTGTAAGAAGTTGATGGTTGTGATTACTACATACGCAAGTGCCACAGGATGAAAAAAGTTGTAAACATGATGTTAAAAATCTGCTTGTGGTTAAAGTTGTAAGCGCAGAACGTGACCTCTGACCTTGTGCGATCGACGCACGGGTGTGCGGCATCCGTCATCGTAATTCATCGAAGTAATCCTCGATCTTGCCTCTCAGCCTTCAACAGGTCTTTCCCCTCTCTTCGGCGCTACACGCAGCGGAGGTGAGCGATAATCGGGCTGTTTGATGTGCAATTTGCGCGGTATGCTCTCCGTTGATTGCTCCGCTGTTTGTCGAACGCTCATACATCTCGCGGTTTCTCGTCATTTCGCTGAAGGGTTCTGAACAGCAGACTGATGTGGGAATATAAAGTGAGCGAATAATGACGTTTGTTTTGTTCAACATACATCCGTACATTAGCTCACACCCTGGGACACGCCACACAGCCGAGGCTGACGTTTTCATCCGTGAAAATGCTGACATGAACGTCTGATTGCATATAGTTCTGCAGCTTACGTTCTCACGAAAAGTTATCACTCCTAATTTAACAGTAAAACAATCTATGTTCAATGTTGACAAATAAACTCACGGAGGCTAGTAAAAGTTAAATTGTTAATACGAAATAATTAATATTAATATTAATATTATGAATGAATACCTAGTTGCAATTCTATATTTATAATGATTGTACTTAGCCTTCCTGGATTGTAATTTATTAGTACAACACTGGCACCATATTTCATGTAGGGAGATAAGTGATGCATGCTTTGTTCCTGTAACTACAGCCGTGGGGAAATACCTTCCTTTTTTCTTTTTTATAAATACGTGTATTTTTATTTTTTTTTATTTTTTTTATTTTATTTTTTTTCCCCGTATGATTGGGGGTTTCTGCAGTGCATGTATGCATATCAATTTGGCCCTTTAGGCAGATGGATCGGTGAATTATGCTCTTGAAATTCGAGTGCTTTTCCATTCTGCGAGCGCTGTAGTAACATGTATACCAGTATATAGTATAGAGTATAGAGTATGCACCACTTCAATGAACGCATACAAGCTACAAGCTAGCGATTAACGATTTTCTCCATATTGTAGCCATACATTCAGACAGTTCTGTCTGGTGCAAACGCAGTTCGGTGTTTCTCGAATGTTGCCGCATGAAAGATCTGTTTTCCCTTCGGCTACGTAAGAGAAGTGGAAAGAATGGATGCACTCAATAAAGACGATTGGCGTTATGAACGACCGATACGATTCTTCCACAGCGAGGTCTAAGTGCTGGAGGGTAAAGCAGCATAAATCACTTCGATGAAAAGGTCTTCCGTACTCGCAAATTCTCACTTCCTCGTTCGGGGTTAATATATCTCGCGCCCTTGACATCGAATCGTCGAAATTCGTTCAGCATCTTGTCCATTCCATGGCTTGTTCGCGAGGTCACACACGCGCGTCTCATGATTGACCTCTGTGTGCAAATGAGGGCAGTTCGTCGACCTCATTAATATGCAGACGACGTCGTAGAGATACGCTCGAACGCGCTCATTTTCTTTGCGCGCCTTCTCTTGATAGAGTTGCATTTATGATTGAATCAGACGCGTCAATGTGTGTATTCATTATTCGGGTGTTTTTATGTTCTGCTGGAATAATCCGATCACTCCTTTGCAAATAATAATAATAATAAAAAAATCAATAAAAAATAAAATAAAAACCTCTGGCTCGTCGACCGGCTCTTCACACCCAACAAGTGGTTCAACGCCATTTCGCAGATTCTGGCAAAGATAAACCTCGCTTCTGCGGTTAACCATAATCGCTTTATGACCGTTTGATGGCCTGTTTGGTCCACTTTCGCTGACCGCAACGGCGCATCCTTTCACGCCCCTCCCCCTCCCATACGGCCTCCCCAGCCCTCCTCCTCCTCCTCCTCCTCCTCCGTGAACCTGTCGACGGATCCAGTCTCTCAACCCCTCATGCTTCCTCCAGCATCGAGTGCTGTTTCTCCTTTCTGTCTGTTCTTCGGCTTATTTTTCTGATTTTTCTGATTGCGCAATTTTTGCGGTTGTGATGTTTGTGCTTTGCGGCGTGGAGTTACTTCTCACGTAACCTGATCTATCGCTCAGCTATTGGCAACTCCACTTTCTCTTCTGTTGTTCTAATGCTTCAACCCCCCCCCTCCCCTCTCTTCTTACCCTAATTCCTAACCATCAACCAACTACTCCTGTTTCTCCACACAGGCCTCCTGACCAGTACTCTCTTCACCTTCCAAGACCACGCATGCGACAACGAGAAACTGCGCATGCGCTGTCCGCACCGCACCAGCATCCGAGTGCAGCGCGCGGTGTACGGCCGCCAAGCCCCGAGCAGCCGCATGTGCGCCTTCGCCGGCCCTGGTTGGAGCACCGCCCTGGCGTCATCGTCGTCGACAGTCCCCGTGCCGCCTCCGAACCTGACGGAGGACACCGAGTGTCATTCACCCCGCTCTTTGCAGGTCAGTGCATTCTGTTCACAAAGCGCCGTTCGCAAATCACGCGCGTGAAACTCACGCGCGAGCGCGAATACTTTCCATCACACTATTGTATGTTCGTACGTTCATTTGCGACCGCGGCGATGCGGAATTCTCCAGTCGGGCATTTACATAGATCGCTTCTGAAAATTATTGCCCGCAGCGTGACATACGCGTTCGAACCCTAGCGTAGTAGCAACATCTCACCCGCACGCACGCACGGACCGCACGCATATCATAATCATAACGCACCCGAAGCCGTGGTTCCGACGCCTCACTGTCAGAGGGTGGGAATTTATTTCCAGCTTCTTATTTTTCACAACTGCGTGTGAGTTAACACCCGTTGAAGTGGTCACAAGCCGCAATTGAGTTATCTTGATTATGTTTAGATGCCCTGAGTGATAACCTCGTCTCCTTATCTGGATTGCCTTTCAGATCAGAAGAATTTCGCGGAGAATCAGATGGAGACTGTGCAACTGGTGATAATCATAACGCACTTCTGAGTACATTTGGAGTGCGTTATGATTCATAGAAAGGAAAATCTAATCCATGTTCTACAGTGTGCAACTGCACGCAGGGTGCTGGACCTAAATATGTCGATTTTTTTATATTCTATTATTATGATATTTTTTTTTTCTTCTTCTGGGGGTGAAGCGATTCACAGGACAAATGGCGTGCAACATGAATGCCGCAAAGCCTGATCTGCAGATACGCAAATGCTTGTGTATACAGAGAGGGCCAAAAGTAGTCTATCTACTACAATATTCTCAAGTGCATGAATGTACTACAAAGTACGTATACCACACCTTAATTCCGACAGAATATCAGGAATTGACAGCACATTATAGCTGCACATATCATTGTTTCCTAATCAATGTCGGGCAGCGATGCCAGACTATTGCCTCGACAGGAAAAAAATGTATTAAAAACCCATCCCATTACACAGAACAAGCCATTACTCTGGAACATGTACATGCATTACACTACATGCATGTTAAACCATGCTGACATGTCATATAATTGACTAGGATGTTTTCGTTAACAATTTTTATCTGTTATATTCTGATGCTATCATAACATGTAATGAATAGTCTTTCTTGTGCAGTTTTAACATGCATGTATTTTATATTTTATGTGACATTGACGTCATAGAAAAAGTTTGACTGGATATCTAGTATGTTTTCTGGTATGTTATTCCCCTGTCCCATGAGATAGGCATAACTACAATGTACTTGTAATACGACTGGGTTGTTGTTGTTGTTGTTTTTTTTTTTTGTTTTTTTTTTTTTCTCTCTCTCTTGAAAACAAATGTTAGTCATCCAGGAATAGTTTGGATGCATATATAATGCTAGCTATGTATGAAATACTTCACATGATTTTGAAACCCAGCATAAATTCTTGGATGTAGGTAGATAATATTTATTATGCCAAGATGTCAATAAGGAATTGCGTGTACGTGTATCAGTGCAAGCTTAATTGAATATTGTGTAGTTGCATGCAGTCAGTCAGAATTATGATTCCCTGGGTATAATTATATTCGGATGCAGCAGACGCCATGCGTTGTTATCAGAATTGATTAATTCTCCATCACAATATAAAGGTGTTTAATAGGCGCAGGCGGCCAAGATTGCTCATGTAACAAGTTAACTTATGCTTGGACAGAATGCCGTCTGAATATTCTCATATACAGACGCAGATATATCTGTATATTTAACTGGAATGAAATGATCATGAATTCAGCGCTCAATTTCAGACGCTCGTGGAAAATTGTGCAATTTGGCAAATAAGAACGCTACTACTAGCCTGAAACTCACACAAACTAATCCCGATGTATTTTGCCACCTAATTAAATAATAAAATACACAAGCCATATCCTCAGTTTATAAATAAAACCACTCGAACGCTTGATTGAACAAACTATCATATTCTCTTATTGACCTCGTTGACCCTGACCTAATTGGGAAATGAACCCGCTTCAGCAAGGTGGGGAGATCCTTCATTACTTCAATTGAAAATATCGTTCAAATTGCAAATCTGAGATCACCACTGACGAATACTCGAATAGGTTATAATTATGATATGCCATGAAATCATAACGTATTATCATATGTCGAAATCATAACGCACTGAATCGCCTCATCACTGTCGGTTTCGTCTCAGCGGGGCGTCGTTTGACGGCGGATCCATCAGCACTGACCCGACTGCCACTTGAGTATCCATCTCACTCAGACATTTGAGTGACGTTGCAACAACACTGATATGGGGCTCATCACCACGCGGCATACCCTCGTAGCCGTGGCGTCCGCCTGGGGACAGTGGGGGTGGGGGGAGGGGGGTGTCGTGTTGCTCTCAGACTGATGAGCACTTTTTCCCCATTCTGCACCGAACTCGCACGCGTACCTCTAGCAAATCAGTCATTCGCGGGATTTATGTGGACACTTGAGTTGACGAGAAGAACGTGTGCCTCTGAACGAACCACAATGATCACCGCTAGTGTGTTATAACAGCGTGTGCATAACAATGTTACAATGCTTCGCCCTCAGCCATATGTTAAGCGACACTGGTGGCTTCGTCAATCGATGCATACCATCGGGTTCTCCACCTGTGCAATTCCTTCAGGTATTATTCCTCGCATTTCCTTGTAGTCAGGTGAAAGGCCTAGTTTTGTAATTCTGTACTGTAGAGTGTTGGTCGTACTCTGCCAGTGTCTCTGTGCACGGGATCAACATGGCAGGATGGCGAGATCGATGGTACTGCACCTGTGTCGATCACAGGAGACTCCTTAACCATTCAGATGCACTGGATCTGCGCATCACAATTGGCAACAGTGCTCCTTAGCTGAGCAGTCACACTTGTAGCAATAATTCCATTCAACATCCGCGCCTCGTATAGAAACGCAGTGCGTTATGATTCATCTGATTCGATTTGATGGGTAAAAAAAACCCCGAAGGTATTCCACGTTATAAATCCACTAGCGCTTTGAAGTTTGCTAAAGAAATCAAAACATTCTGGCGTATCGACCCGCCATTCTTTTGAATAATTCACGAGTTTAAAAAAACTTGCAGTGGAAAAATATAGAGAGTCTATACCAGAGAAAGTTTGAAGAAGGGAAAAATGCCACTGCAATCACGTGTCTCTGTTTTGAATACATCCGGAGGCAGCAAATCAAACCGAGTGAGAGAAAAACATTCGCTCGTTTTATTGGCCTGTGTTCGTTGCGCGGATTCGCGGATAGGTGCTCTCTTTTTTTTTTTTCGCCGCTGTTACCTGAACGTTCTGAGGAGCTGACTGATGAAGGGACCTCGGAGCAGCGGACGATGGCAGTAGCAACTGGCGCTGATCGACGCCAAACTAAAAATACATAAATGCGCGCGGCGCTAAATCCTCGCAGCGCGTTCGATGAGAGGGAGCAGCGTGTGCGTTGAGGGGAATTCGCGTGATTTCATGAGTGTCGATGTGGCCATGTGTCGATTCGTGTGGACAGTGGCGCTTGTGCTGGTCAGTCAGTGTGTTCGATGCCGCGACACTGTTTGATTTCATCATCTCATTCGTTTCGCGTTGGTTGTACGTTGTTTACGTTTCAGGTCGTCATGGATCATTGTCAAGATCAGAAGGAGTGCCGCGTCCTAGCCAGCGCCAAGACCTTCGCCCCTGACCCGTGCCCCGGCACCAGCAAGTACCTGCAAGTGGCTTACCAGTGCAGACCCAGTCAGTACTGTTTTCCTCATTGATCTACTTAACTTCTGTGATTCATTGCTTATTTTCCCGCATTCTGATCCCGATTTGCAAGGTTAGATCCCGACTTTTATCAAACCATCATGAGTTATGAACTGATACGAAATTCACAGATCAGATTGAGGCCCCCGTATGTTTTGATTCCCGTACCAAATTAATTCCGACCGAATTAATTTCGCTCTGTGTACTACATACATGCATTACAAATAGACATTTTGTTTAGTAGTGTTGTTGCCGTAGTATTGGCCTGAAGGGATCATTGTGTTTTTTTTTTTTTTTTTTTTTTTTTTTTTTTTTGGGGCCGCCGTAAGAGGCCGCACTTGGTTATCAGCCTTCAGCACCGGAAGTACCCAAGTGCCCGCCCGCGTGTGTGTGTGGGGGGGGGGGGGGGGGTACC
>KB309137.1:416324-438148 GCA_000328365.1 Capitella teleta
CTCTAATCAGCACCACGTGGGGAAATAAGGTTAGCAACCCCCTCATTCAGCTGCTGTTAATTGGTGATTCACCATTCCCCCTTTCAACCTTGGATATTTCGTGTGCTGATTCCTTCATCTGCGCTCCTCATGGGCGCCGTCTTCAGAACTTACACTGTAAATAATGATCTGTTGTTAAGACTCGAAATGGCTGCGAGCAATGAACGATAACCTCCTTCGCTTGTATTCGTTCGCAGCCAATTTAGGCGTCATTTTCACGAAAGGAATTTCCTCCTCAGGGATGATCGCTGCTCTGATTGATGTCATTTTTGGAGTTTTATAGCGTTTATCTCAAAAGGCATTCACTTTCATAGCTGAACATGGAAACCCAACGACCGCGTTCTCTTTTCGGTTTATTACTTCCGCCTTTGGAATTCACAACCAAAACACCGACATGGTTGTTCCACTGAGCTACTGGCCCCAGGGCTGACAGGGCGTGGTCGCGTCAGGGTCGTGATCCAGGGGTTCTGACATCAGAATGGCGCTAATTCCGTGAGAGATCTGGGACGACCTGTGACTTTTCAGCGGAAACTTGGCTCAGCTTAGTCGACAGGGAATTATCGTGCAATGACCCTGACAACCGGTTGCACGCCCTCAAATGTGCCTCAGTCGTGTGTGCCTGCAATACCTGTTGCACGTAAAATTGTGAATTGGTCCAATCTGTCTCCTTGACATCTGAGAAAACCCTTAGGCGGCTCAACATCTTAGAGTTTTGTCAGAAGGTGAACAGAGGCCACGTGTCACGGCTTGGGTTCATTAGCATACAATTCGGCTTCAATGGCCAGATGCCTTCCGTCGTGGCAATCTACAAATGGAACGTTATGATTCATGATGTTGTTATTCCCCAGATGAGTTTCGCAGTCGTGTTGCTTGTGAGAATGAAGAATTGGTTCTGCGATGCTCTCGATCGGAGCGTCTCGCCGTTTACTCAGCGATGTTCGGCCGATCTCAGCGCGGAGAACATCGCAACGAATGCCCTGGCCAGTCCGCGTACGACGCCGGTGAGCAATCATAACGTTTGAGGTGCGTTGTAATTTCATTGCATTTCCCAGAATGTCACGAGGAGTGCGCGCTGCAAACCGTTATGAGGGCGTGTCACGGGAAGCGACGCTGCAACCTGTTGGCCACTGAACAAGTGTTCGGAAATCCATGTCACGAAGAAACTTCCAAATACCTCAGTGTTGTATATACCTGTGGTAAGTGCTATTGCCGAATCTCATATAATCATAACGTATATTTCAGTTCTAATAAGTGCGTTATGATTTCCTGCTGCATTGTCCAATGATCTTTTGCAGTACCACGGAGGATTCTGAAAGCGAACCCTGACCAATTCTTTGCTGCCTTCTGCAATGAGGGAAGTACTTCCGTGGTCCCCTCCCTTGCAACAGAAGCAAGTACTGTTGTATTCAGCACCACAGTAAACTATTCCGTGACTACATACCCCGGTGGAATAGGTGAGTTGTACTGCTATGATCAGAATTCAAGACAAGAGATTATTGTGTCCTGTGCAGGAGACCCGAGCACCACCATTGAGCCAGAAATCTCTGCCTCTGGAGAGAAAATAAACGGCTTCATTACTGACTGGATCGCCACCTGGAGGTTCATTGCAGGTACTACTTGTTCCCTTGAACACACTTGACCTTTACTTGATCTCCTTTTCAGCCAATCAGGAGAAGTTTATATTATACACAGTCATGTCCTTGTTGATTGGCCTAGTGTTGCTTCTTCTAGTCATCATCTTTGTTCTTGTTGTTCAGAGACACAAAGCTGAAAAGCAGGCAAAGTTAGACATTTCTGAACCGATTGCCAATTCCACGGCAGCCGCTGAGTCACCTGCGTTACCTCCTCCTGAAACCTCGCTGCTTTTGGAAGATTCCTCGGAATCCAACATAGAAATGCTGAGTTTCCACCAGAGTAACTCTCTGCGCAGGCCTCCTCTGTCGCATGCACACCATAATTCGCTTGACCACAATGGACAATACCCTCGTGGGGGGTCACCCTTCTACAACAACACGTTCAGATCAGACACTGCCCACCGCAATTACTTCTACACATGACAGGCGTTCATGTTTGTGTGTTCTCTGGCAGCATTGCAGCAGAGATATCTTCACGCCACCTCTGCTCTCTCTCCCCCTCTCTCTGCATATGAATGGCTGCAGGCAGTGCTGTGTTCCCACGGCCTCTACTGTTAAGGGCATTGTATCAGTTTGTGTGACAGCACAAGTCGCTGATGACGGGTCTATATTTTGTTTTGCGCAAGTTGCAGAGGTATGATTTGTGAATGAACTCGCTTCTTGAATGCATTCCTTAGTTGGACTTAACTGGGGTCCAAATGATTCGCATGGTGCTATTAGATATTCTGGCTTTTAAAACTTCTTTCTTTTTTATTTTCATTTTATTTTTTATTATAAGATATAGCGTGAATCTCATTGACTGATTGTATTCCTAGATTTCTAAAATTCAAGATGATCGTGAAGGATTTTTTTTTTATCTCACTCAGTGTGTTTGTATGTATCGGATCCATGCAGCATTTCTATGATTTGAACAACAAATTATCATTATGTGCAATGTAAATTCCTGGGGATCTTCTTAGAATTAACCAGACTAAATAAGACAAAGAATCTGAGAAGGGATTTTAGATGGATGGATGTTTAATGATCAAGGGATGTGCAGTTTACATTCAACTTCAGGGATTATTCCATCACTAATTAATTAATTGGTTTAATAACTATTGACAAAAACATATAAAAACCAAAAATTAGTCACATAAATTACAAAAAGTTGTTAGCATAACAAAATGATGCTCATTTGTTACAATAGCTACTTGGGGATTACGTTATGTTATTTCACAAAATTATTTTAGTTGATTGATTTCTACCTCAATGTAATTTCTGTTCAAGTGTTGTGTGTGACCTGGTGCTAATCATTTGTCTCTATGCCTTCTTGTATCGCTTGTGTGAATGTTATTTGCTAATTAAACTGTTGAAGAAATGGCTTTCTTTAAATCATTTGGTGAACAATCATTCTCGTAATCCACAGATGATTATGTGATATACCTATATCCATCAGATATTTCCATGTAACCATCAAAACCAAAGGAAGGAAATTGAGATATACTCCTCAGGGGTAGGGATGCACAGATATTCCATTACCGGATATTATGTAAATTTTGGACAGTATGTGTGTGATAATGTCCCAAATATGAATATTTAGAAATATCCATTACTTAGGAAATATTATAATATGAATGTCAACAATACTTGGGTGATTGTGACTTATGCCTTAATTGCTAGGCTAAGCAATATGATTGATCTTTTGTATGGCATATACCAGCATGGTCAAAGAATCTAACTGAAATGGATGGTGATTGCTGTAAATTGATAACCAGTTGACTAAATATTACTATAAATAGCAGCCAATGAGACACCACCTGTCATCAGTGTGTGCCTGTGTCATTATATATATGACCAGGGAACCAGTGAAATATAATTATCTACCGGTATGCTGGACTTGTTATGTGTGCTTTTTCCGTAGAATAAAACCAATTAGAGATTTAATCAAAGAACCTTCATCCCTCAGAGTAGATGACATAAAAATTCTTACATTACACAAAAACTGAAGAAATTTTATTGTTTTTAAATCTGACACTCATGAAATGATAAGAAGACGATGCTGCATGCTTTCAAAATGGACGGAAGAGTGAGGAGCAGAAGAGATCATAATTTCTTTCCTGGTTTGAACATGATGTCATTGACCCCTTGGAATTGCCTGCGAAGTGAAGAGTTGTCAGCCCAGTCAGCATTCAAATAAGAATCCTCTGCATCCTGGTCAAGTTTCTGTTTTAAATAAATTAAATGAAAAAAAAATTTATATCTTGAAGCGAGGCAGCCGTTACTGGTATCCTACCTTCATTTCCTCCTGCTTTCGGTAGTAGTGAGCCATCATAGCTTTCTGTTCGTCCTGCGACACGACTGGCTCCCTTGCCGGTGCACCAAGTCCTTTCTGAAGCAGCAAAAACATGAATTGAAAACACACGAGGGAATTAGACTCCTTGCCTTCTGCAATTTGCACACAATCTTCGTCTTTTCGTTCTTCCCGATGAAATCACACAACTTCTTGCCCCTGACCATTTCCTTTCCTGCCCACCAGAGGGCAGCTCTGTCAAGCTCAATGACCTCCTGTGATGCCTGAAAATGACGTAAATAACACACAACCGCGATAGACATAAACCCAAGCACAAACCTGCATGCCAGAGAGATCCTCCGTGTTCTCAAACTCCGCTCTGATTGGATCATGAGGAGGCAAGCCCATGGGGTACACGATAGTGACAGCGCCCCTCAAAATGTCCAGAGCCTCTTGCACGATAGCAAAAGTCAGACATTTGTTCATTTGGACATTTTTCTGCAGAGGAGAACGATGGTCAACTGGTGATTAGGATGAATCTTCCTCACATTTGAGATCATATCTTTGGCTTCTTTGATGGTTTTGTTGAGAACTTCGGCCATGTTGTCTTTCGGAGCTGAGGGAAGAAGAAGAAGAATGAGAACGAGGCAGGGAGAGAATCTCTGCACTCACCGCGCCCATTCCTTCGCCCAATGTCATCCTTAACAAACACGTGACCTCCGCTTGGCTCACACTTGTCAGCCCACTCATCCTTCAGTTTCAGTTCTTCAATCTGTTCATCCGTCAAACCCTGCATGTTGGGTGGCATGGTGATGCCGTGCTGGGCCAGCTGCTCCATTTCTGAAGATCAAAAGTCATTCCCTGGAAGACAGAACATGAACTCCTCACCTCCGCAAATGCGAGATACCTTGAGGCGCCCATTATAGATGGGCAGCAGTTCTTCTAGGAGATCGTCCATGCTGATGGCCACTGTGGTGTCATATAGGAACTGAGCCTCGTCCCCTTTCTTCACGTTCAATTTCACCATACTGAGTAAACTGAAATGTATCCATTGTAGTCAAAGGGTAGATAGAAAAACGCTGCTGCAACAACAGTTACCAGTGGTTACAGACTGAATGAATGCAGTCGATCACTGGAGTCTCAATCACTGACCCAGTCAATCACTGACTACACTGACTGACTGAGTCAGTGACACTCAAGAGTCTCAGTCTGCTGATTAATTACATGTACTAATAATTGATGTACCCACAAATATAGATGGGATCGCGACTAAGTAATCATCGCAATTAATTTCTTATCAAGTGCGAAAACTCACATGATACAGCGGCCAAAGACACCACAAATCGAGGGTAAAATACTTGTTGAAGTTGAAACAGAACGCGTCTGAACGATGAACCGGAAGTTCTTCTAGAGGCTTCCGGACGTTCTGTCGTCGATAGCAACAGATAAACAAACTCCCTTCACTTGCTTAGTTTCTTTGAAAATGAGTCATTAAATAGTTTATAACTGCACCGTATAGGTTCATAAATGCAATTAAATAAATAAGCTGTTAAATCCAATTGGTGAATTCTAATTTGTGGATTTGCGAAGAAATAACTGATGACTAATGCTTAGATCATAACGTTTCACTGGAAACACGTCATGAACAGCACAGGGCGTTATGATACTATCCCCGACGCAACTCTCAATACATTTTTACCGAGGGCAACAACTGGATAAAAGTAGAAGTCAAGATGACGTTCTCCGCATGACGCATAGCGATCCTCACACCACCTGTCCTCTCCTTTTAACAGGATCAGAATAATTGTGGCCCTCATACCGGTGCAAGTATTCCCCGCAAAGATATCAGGTTAAGATCTTCAGCTGGAGGGGGGACGCATAGAATAATTTCAGCATTCTCGGATATCTGCAATTATGTGTCATAAGGCATTATCAGCTCTGCACTCCATTCTGTTGAACATATCATATTTATCACATACATGGATGAGCTAAATGAGATATTCATGTCTATCTTTATTTAAACCTTTCACATCCTGTGAACCTACCAATATAGTCACTCGGTCGTACACTTTCGAGTCCTCACTATTTAAGAGTTCTTTACAACATAACTATAGTTAGTACAGTAAAACTGTAAATCAATAAAGCGTGGTACGCGCACCTCAGTAGCACATGATGTTGCATTCAAGGCCTCATACGGTGTACATACAAAAGGTATTTGGTTGCACTGCCCATACCTGGAAAATTTTACATGCTATTTTTAGTTATGAATATGATGCTTGAGTACGTCATGTAAGTAACTTAAGATTAAGTCATTGGATTCATAACCTGCGACCACAATTACACGAACGCATTGATGAGTGGGTGTGGTTTTGTTTTCGGTGTAACATGCTGTATGTAACGTGCCCCTCAAGTAATTTACATCAAATGCACACTATGCACACTTTCCGGAGACTTTCTACGTGTGTATCCAGTAACATGACAATTATTCTACCCCAAAAGGCACCTGGCAAATATAGTAAGTCACCTTTATTTGCATCACGTTTTACGATGGCCAGATGAAGAACCTGCGATCGGACTTCTTGCCTACGGCAGAAGCCTCGGAACCCTGCTTCGTTTGCACACGGATGGCCGAGCGCACATGTCGAGATTCCCACACACCCAGCGATGCTGTGCATCACAACGGAATAAAGAACAAGCGAGCGGTGGCAGCATTTCCATATATACACATATTTATTGTGCTCTGTCATTACAGAGAAACGAGGGAACGATGCAGCGAGAAGAGGAAACAGGGCAGAGGGCAACGAACTCTGCTGCTGCAGCATCACTCAGGAGGAGAAGACTGCGAAACACGCAGCCATAAATAGCATCATCATACATTAGATCTAGGAGACAACGAGGCGAGTACTATATGTACACAGGACACGCGGGCAGCACAGATACTAGCATTCATATCAATTGAAAGAACATGCGAATTCACTATACAATTCAAGAAGGGGGGCTGCTGGCATCATCATCACAGCTACACTAAGATGAGGAGGAGGCATCGTCCAATGAGCCCCTCATGGAATGGGCAGCTCATGCAGCAGCAGCATCCAGTGTATGGCAAACAGCTGCTTGCACTGCTGAATGCTCAGACAGCAAAAAAACATTGTACTAAAATCATCATCATCATAGACGGTGGCAGCGTGTATAAAAATAGTCATTTCACGACGAGGGAACCACGCTCTGCACTTATGAACACAGCGAGAGAAGTTATCAACAGCGACGCACATATAGAGCGAGAGACTGCGTCTGCCACAGCTGCAGCAGCTGCAGCCGTTCGGTGAGCAAGAAGGCGGCTGTGGCAGAAATGCGGCA
The DNA here is from genome assembly GCA_000328365.1 of Capitella teleta. Taxonomy (NCBI): domain Eukaryota; kingdom Metazoa; phylum Annelida; class Polychaeta; family Capitellidae; genus Capitella; species Capitella teleta. Next base: position 423,624 of record KB309137.1, read on the forward strand.
GAAGCAGCGATTGAGATCATCCAAAGAGGCGACGGCTCAACAGGCAGCATCCCTTCCACGTCAAGTGTTTGCAAATGTCTTTGTAAGTACAACTCGTCTGCTGTTCAGAGTGCCAGACCACTGGTCAGGGTGGGGGGCAGGGCGGCCTGTGTGTCGGCCTCAGCCTGCGAGCAGAAGTAGAGCACCTCAGAGAGGATGGTGGCCACGTGTTGGTCGAGGAACTGCGACATGACCAGGTGCAGGATGCGCTGCTGGTGGGGCAGCAGGAGGCTGCGGTTCTCGGGCACCTGCGCCAGGTGCTCCAGAATGACAGCCGCACGACGCAGCATGTCCAGAGAGGTGCCCATCATCTCAGGGTTGTCCTGCAGCATCATGACGCCATGCGAATTGACAATCTGCATGGCCTGCATCTCTGCACTCTCTATAAAGTCCAACAGTAGAGAGATCGAAGGTTGCTGCAGTGCGATGATACGAGGCACTCCACTCTCTCCCTGCACAAGGCTAGACAGCAACACGATGGCAAACTCCCGCATCACCTGCTCAGCACGGTCAGCCAAGAGCTTGACCAGCATGGACAGCAGGCTGACCATGCGGCTGAAGGGAGGCGTTGCCAGCAGAAGGTCCACATTTGTCTCCGTCACGCACAACTTGCACAGGGATTCCAGCACCAAACGGTGTGGTGATAGCACCGAGTTGTGTCCACAGGTTGGCAAGGGGTCGCGGGCACACGCCGCAGGGCAGACAGCCCAGTGGAGCAGACCATCGAGCACTGGCATGCAGATTTCCTCAGGGAAAGTGTTCAGGTTGAGGTGGCCACTGACATTGGCCAGAGTGACCAACATGTCCTCACGTAGGATGCACAACGTCTCCCACCACCACTCCTTCTGACCGTAGTCAAAGGGCAGAGGCTCCTCTTGACCCACAGGTGCTGAAGCAGCGCCCTCCACGTCTGGCAAGTCATCATCAATGAAGATCTGGTCATCACAAATGCGGATGTGTGAAGAAGGTGGTCGCTTGTACTGCCGCTTGGGGTGCCGGTGGTTGAGCAGCAGCAGGCGACCAAGAACCTGCATCAGGCCGGAATGTCGCGACAGTTCGCCTCCGTTGGTTGGTATGAACGACAGACTGCGCAAGATGTTGGACAAGCAGAGGCAGCGGCGTGACACCTCCAGGTTCGACTCCTGCTGCAGGGTCAGCGGGCCAGGGTCAAGTTGGTAGGCCTCCAGCTCAGTCTCTGACCGCCACTTGCGCTTGAGGCATTTCAAATTGTCTACATCAGTATCCTTTCCCTCCAGAGTTGGAGCAGCAGTGAGCTGCTCTGATGAAGACTGGGGGCTGCTGTGGTTGCCAGGGGAACAAGGCTCTTCAACAAGCATAGGGGCTGGTGGTGATGACACAGCACAGTCTGAGGAATCACATGGAGGAGCAGCAGCCTGGGAGTGGGAATGTTCAGGGCTCTTGGCAGATGATGAGGCAGTGGGAGCTGCTGCTGCTGCATCACAAGATGCTGTGCTGTTAGTGCCAGTGGCAGCAGCAGACTCCTTACTGCCTGCGGAGTTCTCCTTATCACTAGTGATACTGCTCACACTCAGGTTGAGGTCTTCAGCCTGAAGTTTGGTGGGCGTCTTTTTCGCTCTCTTGAAGAACTGTCGCCGGCTGAACGACAAAGAGTTGGCATGTTCAAAGTGAATGTTGATGTAGGAACTCTCGCATGTGACGCCATCGTTGTCCAGGAGCTCAGCGCTGCACTGTCGGTTGTTGTTCCACGCTCTCTCATCCAAAGCCAGTAAATGGTCCTTGGAACCAATCTCAATCTTCACGGCTTTTCCTGACCGCGTATGGTAGGTGAAATTGCGAGAATCCTTCAGCAGCCCAGACTCAGGAGACCTGTATCTGGGCGCCTTCTTCTCATTCTTTATCAACCTTGCAGGCAGAGTGTCAAAGAGCTTGCAGGGCTTCAGGGGTTCCTTCTTGATGAGGTCACTGGCAGCAGCGGTGGGAAGGGAGCCCTCAGCCTTGTCATCATCAGAATCGTCGTCATCTGCCCTGTCGCTGGATGAGGACCCTGTGGCCCGGTTCACCACATCAGCATCCAGCTTCTCGATCTTCACTTTTACGTCCTTCATGCTACGCGTCTGCTCCTGAAGCAGAAGTCGCGACCTCTCAGAGGAGGACTGGCGCTTAGAGGACGGCTGATGTGCAGACTGAGCCGCCTGATCCAGCTCCTTGCAGTCTTGCTCATAAATCTCCTTTAGTTGCTGCAACGTTGCCGCCTCCTGTTGCTTCATCTCGTCTGTCAGTTCCAATCCCAAAGGTGCAGGGTCCTGCTCATCGTAATTGACTGTGACGTCCTCGAAGTCTGGTCCAAATATGTAGATGAGGCATTGGCGGAAATGGTCCAGCAACACGTCCAGCAGGCCAGGGAGGTTCTGCAGGCCAAACCACATCACAGTACTGTCATCATAAAGCAGAACAGTGAGCACATCCAGGGCCCAGGTGCTCTCAGCCAGAAGGCCGGAGCGCAGAGCCATCATCAGACGCCAAGGGTCGACTTTTTCTGCAAAAATAGAGTTAGGTCAGCTGATCACTGTTATGCATCGTACCTTTCAGGTGTTTGTGGGTCAAGCGCTGTTTCTTGCCATAGTGGGGCTGAGCCGCCTCTACACTGTCTGGTGGAAATACGAGATCTTTTCTGCCATAGCCAGGACCGGATGAACGAGGCTGATCACGAGGGAAAAGAAAGCGCTCAGTTAACAGAAACACTCATGAATTCAAACACAATTGGGAAAAATATATTAAAATAACAATACTCTTTAAATCTAGAAAGTGAATCACATGCTATGCATAAATTTCAAGTTTAGCTATAAATTCATAAATCTAAATGTAGAATCTACTTTAATATTAATTACAAAATTACCCAATGAATGATATCCTCAACTACCCCCGAAAAATATAGTTATTTCAGCAGCAAAATAATGAACATTGTTTTATATGCTGAAGTGAAAAGGCCTGGCAGCTGACTAGCAGTGAGCAGGTGATGGTCACGCCTGACCGCACCCTTGTAGAAATAGCAGTATCAATACAAGACAAAGAATTATTCTGCTATTTGAGCCAATTTGCTTCAACTCAAGACAAAACCTCAACATGTTAGCAATTAGCATTAATTAAAACAGGAAGCATGACAGCAGCCCAGAGGGGCAACAAAAGAGCCCCAACTGCTTCAGAACAAAAGGCTCTCAACGCCAGTCAAGGGTGACCACCCCTCCCCCCTCCATCTCATTCTCCTGGGGGCCACACAAAAGAGCATCTGGCAGGCCTTCATGGCTCAGCTGTGACTGCTGTCCCCTTGTCATGGCAAAACCCATCTGGCTGAGGCTGATGAGCCTGGCATGCAATCAATGCTACTCACCTGTGATGGCTGAGGAGTCATCTTGACCCCCATGGCTGATGGAGCTGATGAAGCAACTGCTGGGTATGGAGACTTAGGGTCCATACGTCCTGGCATGCGGGCGTTACGGCCAGGGTGCATGGGGCTGTACGGATTGGCTGGTCCGTTGGCTTGTGATGCTGCCATGTTGGCCGCTGGCGACATTCCGCTCATGGAGGTGTTTCCGTAGGAGGCAGGCGTTCCAGGCGTGGAGGTCATAGGGTATCCACGATGCTGCTGTGCTGTTGACCACTGTTGAGGGGTCATCGCTTGGCCTGTGAAATCATGATCACCAGGAGGTGCGTATGAGTAAGAAGCATAGGGTTGCTGGTGGATTGGCAGGGCAGATGTGCTGCTGCTGCTGCCAGTGTAAGCACCGGCAGCCGAGACAGAGCTGACCAACGCAGGACCAGAGCCGTCAGCAGGGGGCGTCAGGGCATAGCTGCTTCCTGTGGGCATGCCGTAGTTTCCTGTACACGATCAAAGACACACACACATCAACAGAACCGTGTTAGAGAGGAGAGCAACAGATGTTATTTACATTTAATACGCTCTTAAATCTAAGCAAATCCTTATTCAACCCATAAAAAATGCTTATCCACTAACTAAATAGAAAAATTATCATTTCACGTCTCAAGTATGGTCTATAAAGATAATGCTCAGTGAATCAAGTGTGTGTCAAGGAAAGAGAATACAAAAAAAGCCAGGGAAGGAGGGAAGCTAGGCCAAGAACACCGATCCAGAGCGTAGCAGCAGAATTCTGCAAACTGAACAGAATAAAAAAAAATCTGCAAAGTGCTCTAGAAAAAGAGAAACCAAAATGCAGGAGTCAAGCAAGACGCACGCTCCATGCTCTCAATAAAATAAAAATGAATCAATTTCAATTGAAGAATAATTTATGAATAATATTATGAACATGGAAAATGAGCAAATATCCTGTGGGAAAATGCAAAATAAATGCTCAGCAGAGATAAAAAATGGTAGAATAATGAAAAATGTTTAAAATTGATTTCAAAAATAAGATCCAACTTAAAGAAAACCAAAATTTCTTGCGATTCAGAACAATGTGAAAAATTCTACAAGGACCCAAAAGGTTTCAAAATTAGTGAATACACACTCGCTGAACTATTACTATCATAATGCAGAAGAAGAAAAAAAATCTCTAGATTTAGAAAAAGCGCAAAAAGCAACATGCCTTGAGAAGGATTGAGGCCATCCATGGGCGGGCGTGAAGAGGGCATATTGTAGGGAGGGTAGGGCTGCTGCTGCTGCTGATGTGGCGGAGGAGGAGGCCCTGAGGAACTGTTAGTGCTCATCATGCCACCAGCGGTATAAGGAGGTGCATTGGGGCCATAACCTGTTAAGTGGTAAGCAAAGCAATGTAAGCATCTTTATAAAGAGGAGTAGAGCAAGCCTACCTTGACTGTGCATGGGGTAATTGCCTTGTGATCGGTAGTCATTACCAGGAAACATCTTCGGCTGTTGTTGTTGTCCTTGCCCCTGTTGAGGGTACATGCCCTTCTGGCCAGGATATGTTTGAAGACCCATTGGGGCCCCAGGATGTTGGCCCGGTGGCTGCTGCTGAGGGCCCATTTGTTGGGAGTGGCTCATTGGCGGATGGTGGGCTGGTCCTTGACCCATCTGAGACTGTGGCCCTTGTCCCATGTGAGGTGGCCCTTGGCCCATCTGAGGCTGTGGAGGGGGCCCTTGGCCCATCTGAGGCTGTGGAGGGGGTCCTTGGCCCATCTGAGGCTGTGGAGGGGGTCCTTGGCCCATCTGAGGTGACCCCTGTCCCATCTGAGGCTGCGTAGGTGGGCCCTGGCCCATCTGTGACGGCCCCTGGCCCATTTGAGATTGCGGCTGTGGCGGCTGGCCTGGATAGGCATTCTGGCCAAAGGCATTGCAGTTGGGGGTGGGGGTGGTAGATTCACTGGGCTGTGGCATGGGGCTTCTGCTGTCCTGACTGAAGGCAGAAGACGGCCTCCGTTGCATCTGTTGATCATTAGTCTGCTGAGGGTTGGGGGTGCTGCTGGAGCCAGGTGTGGCCGCTTGATCCAACGGAGTGCCCGATCGCGAATTGCTGGAGTTTGGAGTGGGAGTCTGGCGATTCGCACTGGACTGCGCAGACATAGGCGGCTGTGTCGGAGGAGCAGGACTCGATGTGGGCAGCGGCTGCTGTTGACTGCTGCTTGGAAATCTTCCGGCAAAGTTCTGTGGTGGCTGTTGATTAGGAGGCGTGCCATGGAATTCCTGACTGCCAGTGGAGCTACACTGAGATGGCGGACGAGGCTCAGATGCTTGGCTACTTGGTTGGTTGGAGTTGCTCTGAGAGTCAAATCTAAAGAGAAAGAACATTCAATAGGGAACAAGCTCACTTTACACGCAGAACTCACTTGCTATCCCCCACAGGCGGCTGGGTGAACTGGTTGGGCACACGATTGATGGGCACTTGGCCGCTGTAGCCCGGTCCCCCTTCCGTATGCTGAGTGGTTGGAGGCACAAAATTGCCAACCTCTTGGTTGGGTCCTGGGCCCTGAGGAGGAGGAGGAGGAGGAGGAGCAGCCGGCTGCTGCTGCTGGAAGCCCATTGGTCCAGGGTGGGTTGACGACGGTGGCATGTTGCCAGGGGGTCTTTGAAATCCAAATTGATTTGGCATGGGCGGTTGTCCAGGCACGGCTTGTGACATGTTAGGGTGTGACATGTTGGGATTGAACTGATGCTGCTGCATAGGGCCTGCTGGGCGGGGGTACTGCTGGTTCATAGCAGGGGCATCTGAGAAAGGGTCCTGTACCGCCACGGTCTCGCGATTGGGAGTCATAATAGGACGAGGAGGGGGCCTCATGTTGCTGCCATGCATCTGTGCCTGGTTAGGCATCATCATGCCCTGATTGGGCATCATTGGAGCTCCTCCCTGGTTCATCATGTTGCCAGGAACAATGCCATTGCCATCATAAGGCATATTGGCATTCGGCATCATGCTCACATTCGGTGGCATCATTGGCCCAGCTTGGCCCGGCTGCTGTGGACCCATGGGAGGGCGCTGCTGCTGGTCGTAATACGGACCCTGGGGGCCCATGGGACGGCCATATGGATCTTGATTCGGACCTGCAACGCAACAGGGAGTAAAAGAAACAGCTCATGCAAAATGAAGGAGCTCACCTGGCTGACCTCGCTTGTTGTCCTTCTTGGACGGAGTCTCCAGTGAAGCCAGAATCGGATGAGGGTCAGCATTGCCAAGGTCAAAGCGACATTCAAAAGGAAAGAGATATTTTGTGTAGTTCTTGCGCAGGGTGAAACCAGCGCTGCTTGAGGCTCCAATGTTGAGGGCGCCGCTCACATCGCGCCACTTCTTGTTCTTAGTGACGTCCACCAGACCGCCCTTCTCCTTCACCAGAAAATAAAGTCTGAAGAGATCCACCGGCTGCTTGCTAATCGCAGGAACCACGCTGATTGGGGCATTCTTCTCCTCCATGAAGCTGAACAAGCGCTCAAGGAAGGGTCGTCGGTCAGGCTCATCCCCCATCTCACAGAGCTTTGAGAAGGCGTCATTCTGTCCTGCTCCAGCCTTCTGCAGAAAGAAATCAGCACATGAACAAGAGGCATTCAACCCTCAAGGTCATTCATCAGCTGCAGGGCCTGAGTAGGTCAGCGCTCCTGCCACTGGGATCAATTGCACCGGTTGCCCTCGTTGTCCAGTTGCCAGCCTTCGATCCGTCAATGCCTCCTGACATTATGCACTACACAGCCATAGTAACCTTAAACCCATTCTCGTAAGATAAGCGCCTCCCCAGGCACACGAGAACCCTCAAGGTCATCTCTCTATGCCACCAGTGCCTCCCCCTACCCCGCAATGCTCATTCGCAACATGCGTGGCTTCTGCAAAAGGGCAACAACGCAGGGGGTCTGTCCCGGAGAGCTGATTGTTGATGGCTCTGCAGGTCAACGCACGCGACGACGACGACGCTGCCCAATTCGTGGACAGGCCGTGAGGAGAGCCGTCAATCAAACAAGCAGTGCACTTAATGCCCCCGCCCCCTCCTTGCCTATTATCATCAGGCGATTCAAGGTCTCAGGCGCCGAATGGATGATCATTAACGCACTTGGCAGACAGCCAACCGCATTCCTGCTCCTGCCATTGACTGCGCGATCAGCTGATTAATAGCGTTTCACCAGATCTCATTCAGAATGCGGTGGCTGCTACAGCGCCGTTTGTTTACATGTGTGATCTTTCCGTGATTGGCAGCAGGTGCTTTGTATGCAGCCCAAGAAGCACGTGGCCTCTATTCACGCGTGGCTTCTATGCACGCTTGATCGTGGCTCAAGAGCAGTGCCTGATGCACTCAAGTTGACAAAACCTCCCCCACTGGCTTACTTTGAGGCACAAGTCGTATTTCCATAGGCTGGCAACCTGAACTACCATGGAAATTGTGCAAAAATACTGTCACAGTGGATAGGAGCATAGGAGGTGTGATCTCTTACCGGTGTTCCAGGCCAGCTGGGGCTGCTGATGTTCTCAAAGTCATCATTGTGAGTGGAAGGACCAGGCGATGGAGCAATCTGGCTGGCGGGGGTTGGGGGCATGGACGAGGGTCCGTCCTTCATGTTATCCATGCTCTTGCCTTTGTTCGACTCCACGCTGTGAGGTCCGTTCTCCTGTTGCTGCTGCTGCTGCTGCAGGGGTGTGGGAGGTTTGAGTCCCTGTGGCACAGGGGAATAAGGGGGCACAGGGCTGGAGCGAACGTTGCTCATGGCCTGCTTGCTCTCCATGGGATTGGTCAGGGGCATGTTGATGCTCTGTGTCACACTGGTTCCCGAGTCACCTGCGTCGAGAGACAAATGAGTTAGGAACAAAATTTGTGAGCAAAACCAGGAGGCAATTTCAAGTATTCAAAGGATGGTCTTATGTTTGCATATGGGTTAGTACAGTAAGTAGAAGCTTAAACATTTGCCCTATGTACAGCTTACAAGCGTTGTGATTAGTGATCATATCGGTGGGGTGAGGGTGGGAGAAGAAAAGAGAAAGACAGAGAGGAGCTGGAGACACACCTGAATGAGAAGAGACAGTGGCAACAGACTCAGCCAGTTTAGCATCATTAGCATCGGAAGAGGAGCAAGGTGGAGGAGGAGGAGGAGAAGAGGAAGAGGAGGAGGAAGAGGCAGCCATGTCCTTCAGGCTACTGCTGCTGCCAGTGCTGCTGTTGCTGTTAGCATCCGGAGGCGGTGGCTGAGCAGGAGGAGGGCCAGAGGATGAAGAGTAAGAGGAGATGGGGGGCATGCCACTGCTCATACTGGCAGCCATGCTATTCATTGCGTTCAGGCTGCTGTTGTGCGCCAGGTTGCTGGGGACAGGATTGGCAGACACGAGGCCACCACCAGACATGTTGTGCATATTGGTTGTGCCCCGGAAACTACCACCAGCCCCAGGGTAAGGTCTGCCTGCCATGGGGTCATGCATGCCCCCGCTGTGCTGCATGGAGTATCCGCCAGCCATTGGGTGTTGAGGGTGCATGGCATTGTTATGATGATTCATGTAAGGATGAGCCATGCGATTTTGATTCATACTTTGAAGGTGGCTGCCTTGTGACGGTGCCGCAGGAGGAGGTGAACCAGCAGATCCAGAGGAAGGACTCTTGCCAGATGACTGCTGCTGGTTGGCGGCCATCAGCGCCGCTTGTGCCGCTGCCTTTGCGCCCTTGGGGCCAGGCGAACTGGGTCCTGATGAGGAGCTGTCACAGCCAGGAGACTTGCTCTGTTGTGGAGCTGAGGCTGAGCTGGCTGCAGGAGATCCGTTGCCTGGAGCAGGTGCTGGGCTGTGGCTGGGAGCGGCCATGGGACCGGCGGGTCCAGGGTTATATCCATATGGCTGCTGGCCATGCTGACCCATGTTCATGCTTTGCTGGGGGTACTGGGAAGGGAAATTGGATGCTGGCATGCCTTGTGCCATGTGCATGTTGTGGTTGGGAGGCTGGCCATACATCCCAGACATGGGAGGGCCACCTGACTGCCCAGCGGAAGAGCCGTAGGGACTGCCAGGGCGTCCACCAAAGGGCATGGCCCCTGGAGGCCCACGGTTGAAATTGCCTGCAAAATAACGTGCAATCAATTGCTTATCTTACAAAGGTTGATTGGAGAAGCTTATCCACAACAGAAGAGAGTGAGTGGGGAAAGGGTTAGCATTATCATTAGCTGATTCCAAAAGCCACAAGGAAAGTAAATTGAAGTAGCAGGGTTAGCTCATTAGCACCGCATGCAGAGCAAGGCCTTACCTTGTTGATACTGGGCGTTGTAGTGCTGTGGCTGTTGCATGTTCATCATTGACATCATCTTATTCCCTTGGCCAGAGTACGGCCCCATTCCCCCTGGACCCATGGGGCGCCCCGGGGGCATCATGTGCGGGTGCTGGGCATATCCTCCTGTAGGGCATCAGACAAGGCATCAGTTCGCTCTCAGAAATCGTGAACACCAGATCAACAGTGCTGGGCACCCGGACGGATTACATAACAGGGTCTAGATTGATTAGCATATGGCCTGAGTGCTGCCAGTCCTTGGCCAAGGTTGCATTCGGGTCAAGTTCAGCCCAACACAATTATCACTTATGTAATCAACTCCCAACCTATAAATTATGTAACACCGATCACAACTTTGATCTTGCTGGGTGATCACAGCATGTTTTGTTTACAGCATGCACTGATGGGCCAGCGATAGGCACCGATTGACCGCGTTCTCAGGCTGCTGTTGCTGCGGAGGAGGAGAAAGAGGCTGAAGCAAATCCCCCAGGAGCAGAGATGCGAAGAGAAGGAATTTGGGTCAGTAACAACTTGTGCACCGAATGACCTCTACTTTGTTGATGGTGGCGATAAACGCCACAGGAGATGGATGCGAAGCATGAATGAATAGCGGGAAATGAAGAGGAGGAAAGAGGAGGCAGCGATCAATCAAGGGGCGAGGGCCACTTATTCACAGGACAGGACTAGGGTTCGGAACTCACCTTGGTTGGCCATCGGCGACTGGATTCGACTTTGCCCGTCCAGTTGACCAGACGCAGGGGGGCGAGGAGGCATCGGGCTGCCCACGCCCTGATTGCCTGTGGACAGATACACGGTGACCACTGTCAAGAGACAAACATGAGAACTCACCAGACACGGATCCTGGCGTGTTGCAGCGCGAACTGTTGGAACCGGCAGGCGAAGGCACAGGTCGCTGCTGCTGGGGTGGCGGGGCAGGGTGCGAGATCGGAGGAGGAGGCCCGCTGTTGGACACGGCAGCTGCGGCAGCTGCAGCAGCTGCACCGGTGTCAGATGATGAGTTCGAGGCGGCGTCGTCGACGGGAACACCGCTAGACGACGACAGCGGATTCTCCTGTGAGATGAAACCCGGAATGAATCAGGTATCGCCATGCGCGGGAGGTGAAGACGCCCGCGGAAATACTGGCCACTCGTACAATCCAATTGCAGTGGTCAGTGGTCCAGTACGTTTACAATTAACTCCTTCAGAATTAATTATTTACACAGTCAGTGAAAAGGACGCCCCATCGGTTAACTGCGGGGTTCGGGTCATTGTGTAAAATAGAACTGAACAAAATAACTTCCGACAGTTTCAGTTTCCAGCAAACACTGATACTAGCAGGTCCGCTAATACCAAGTAATTAAATATAATGCATTACAACCAACAGTTATTAGCTACAGTTTACTATGTTGCGATGTCATGGGGGCCGAAGCGCGAGTACGGCGCATGCAGAGCGCGAGAGAGGGGGGTGGGCCATTAGGGGATGCACTCATTCATCACGGTCGCCTTGGCAACGCAGCCAAGCCAAGTCCAGCTGCGAATGGTGAATGACAGGCTGGGCGCCCGGGTAATCGGAGAGCGCTTGAATGGGGGATCAGACCCCACCCCTTCCCGCACAAACCCCTCCCCAATGACACACAATAAGTGAACCACGTGCTTCCCAGTGCAGATCAAAACAACGCGACCAACACATGTGCTTTACGCATGCTGTCACCGGCGAAGCGATGTATCACGTCGTTGGTGTTTGTACGACGTACGAGAGTGTACAGCGCGGATACGTACCGGCCATGACAACGCCGTCATCGTGAACTAGGCATACATCACGTCAGAACACAGCCAGGATATTTCAAGATATGCCGTGCTAAGGGTTTCGGATGTTATTTAAATTTGAAAAATGTCAAAAAGTGGTGAAAAATCACCATATCGAAAAGCCGAGGACCCCAGCGACTGAGTGCGGCCCCAAACACCTTGAAACGAGCGAAGTCCAAAAAGCCGCTTCGCCTATTCGCAAGCGAAGTGCGTGAACTACAGTGGCACATCATAGTGGCAGCTGATTAAAAGGCATCGACCAGTGTGAAAAATGAAACCCCAACAACAAGTATTAAAGTTCACTAAAGAAAATGAAACCAGCATAAAACCCAAGTGTTCATAAACAAAGCCGTAAAGTTCAACCCTAGGCCTAGGACAACAATCGAGAATGATAAGCATATGGTGTATGAAGTTACCTGTTTTATAATAGCAATCTTCAAAGTACGACTTCGCCTACTTGATCACCATCTGGATTTCTCAGCGCTTAGCAAGGGTACAGTGCCGATTCGCTAGTAGGAGCAGGCACATCCAGTCGACTGTAGCCCGCTTCGACGCTATTCTATTTCTCCTGTTATTGAGCGCACACTGGCGAAACAGCCAGAGAACCTACGTACGCTGAAAGTTGGCAGGCAAGCGAAGCCAAGCCGCCGCGGCGGAGCGAGCATAGATAATTGAAGCTCGCTAGGCCAACCAACGCGGCCTGCCTCCACGCCAGTCGAGACAAGCCAGCCCCATATGCTGAGCACAGCGGCCACACACACAGAAAACAGTGCGCTACACGCACACGCTACGCACAGAACACGCACTCAGCCCGGAGCGAACATCGAAGTAGATGCGGCTGGCTGACTGTCAGCGAGCACACACACTCACGCACAGCGCGGCTGCACAGCGCAAGCAGCGGCAGCCGCAGCAGCGGAGACAGCAACGGCAGGCCTTAACTGCAGCGCCATTTGCATATTCCATCAGTCTGAATAAGAAATAAAGGACGGCCACTGCTGGACACGCGGACATTTCCGCAAATGCTCACAAACTTACAAGAAATGACCAATTCATTCAAGAAGCCATAAACTTGAATTTAGGCGTTAAAATGACCGTAAAGTGCAGAGAGAAAAATGTGCACAAGCAAACTAGAATACTAGTATATCGTTCAAAAACTCTGGAACTGCTTTTTATGGCCACGAGAAATGCACCGGAGAAATTTCAAAAGTTACGACGAAAAAAAAAACCCCTCATAAAATCCACTGGCGGACGTGAATGTGTGTATCAACTCATAATTGACCAGAGTGGAATAAACTTTCCGCTTCTATGTACAAACACGCAAAGCAAGGCTGCGAACTGCGCTTCCTTTGTACGACTGAATGCCAGCATAACACGCGGCTTTCCGCTTCAGCAACCGTCGCAAAATACGGGCTGTGGTGAAAATTTAAAGAGCGTCGTCGTCCTGTGAGTAGCGCTCTGATGGACCGACGGCTCGCATTTTTCCACTTCTGGCCGCTTCTCGTCGAGTAAATCCGAACGAGCAAGACGCTTTACAGTTTACACAATAAAATGACTGCTGATATAAAAAAAATACGTAAATCTAAAATTGCAATGCTGCGAAATCGATACCAGGTAGCGGTATGCCTATACATCTAACAATCGCAGCGTATGTCAGGCAGATTAAACAGGGCATCCTGTGAACAGGTAAAATACGACAATCGAGATATGGTCGCATCAACATCAAGATCTAGCCACGCGATAACGCGGCTTCGGCGGAGGCGGAGGATGTGAAGACCAAAGGCGAAAGTTCGAGTTGCTGAGCTGCAAGCGTTCAATCGCTGGCTGCATATACGTGCAGTACTGTGCACATCAATAGGAGTGCGTATGACGAGGCCTTGCAAATCGATTAAACTGACTGCGCATGTGAGACCGTGAACACGAAACAGCGTAAAGTAATAGATAATATTTTTGAGAATAAACAATGTATAAACTATAAACAATTCATTTATTTGTTAATTGATGAAATATTCTGAGTACGGGGTGCAGCGTTGTAGATTGCGAGGCACAGGCATAGACTGCATAACACTTGGTGTTATCAATAAGAGCGGCGGCATACATGCACGCCATGCCTTCATCGTTATGCAAGAGATGCATTGGAGAGATGAATGCAATCAGAAAAGTACTGCGCAAGAGGACTGCGCCATCAAAGCAGAGGACGGGGCACGGGGAGGGAGTGGGTTCCATAATTCAGTATAGATTTCCTGCTGCTGCTGCTGCCGCTGTTGCAGCACAGAGTTCGATGCCACCTCCAAGCCACGAGGAGAGAAGGCGGCGCTCAGAGCTTGGCGGCGATTCTGTATTCAGAAAAAGCGCGGGGCGAGGGGCAGCGTCGCATCCAGATCGAAGCCGAGGCCGTCGGCATCGCAGGCAGCAGGCACCCCCGCCCCGCCGCCTGCGATTTTGCGTTTCCTACATAGGTTGCGGCAGATTTCTCTCATTTGTATGCATATGAATATTCATTATCTCACAGGAACCAATAGCAGAAGTTGTACAACTAAACCAGGTCATGCGAAGATGGCGACTCCCGTGCGACGCTGCTCGCTATGCAACGCTGTGCCTGAAATCTCGATTAATGCGACGAATATCAAATATGTGCACCGAGAGTGCTCTTGTTTCGGCGCTCCATTGCTTTGGGAAGTACACTGGTCTACGACCAAGCACCTCACGCCTCCTAACACGGAAACGAATTGGTGTTCAGCCTACAGCTGTTCAACGACGAAAGGTTTTGTCAGGCAGTCGCCGTGGTGCGCCCCTCGGACGACCCTGCAAAAGCAGTTTAGCAGAGAAGAGAGATACGCCCACAAAATGTTCGACATGCTCTTCCCCCACGCAGAAAGGTTGCAGCTCATAATCTCAGTCTATGTGTCGCCAAGAATCAAACATTGGGAAAGACTCATTCAGCAAAGTGATATCACGAAATGTGCCATCAACAGTGTTTTATTCTTGCATGATCTGTTACTTTTAT
>KB309137.1:438198-468004 GCA_000328365.1 Capitella teleta
ATAGAACAAGATCACAATGCATAGTTATTGCATACTGCATAAAGTGTGAATGCATCAGGCGCATGGCCGTTGGGTCGGAGGCATGCACGTACTGCATCTGAGGAGGCGTGTGCGTAACGGACTATCGACCTGCAAGCCCCGGCCGAAGTAAGGTCCGAACCAGAGTGCGATTTTTCCAAATAGGGCAGCAACATTACATTTTTTTAAGCTAACCTTTGATGTTACCAATCAGTAATCGAAACGCGTCACAATCGACGCTCAACAACAACTGGTTATATGCACACGAAGAACACGGCAACAAGGTGAGCCCCCTCCTATGTGCAGCACAAAACTCACATCAAGGTGAGCCCCCTCCTATGTGCAGCACAAAACTCCCATGCAGACTACGGCATCCATCTCAAAGATACTATGAAAATGATTGACAGATAATTATACACAAAGAAAATGTCCTTTCAATTCCCTCTATAACAACCGCTTACGGGAGATTTCAGTGACCAAACATGAGCATAGCGCATTATTTCATGTCCAACATCAAGTATTTGAATTTCGAAACGAAATCCACAGTGCCATTAGGCCAATGCATGGACGAGCAGGACGTCAACCCACGAAGCCTACCGAACCATGCGTTGACTGGATTCAAGGTAAGAGCGAATTCAACAGGTGCTCTCGTTGCAAGTGAGGAGAGTTGGACGCCGCATACACGAAGCGATTGCTGTTCGGAGGCCCCCCTGCCGCTGTACGCAGCCAACACAGCAGCGCAGCGGAAGCAGCAGGAAGGAGCAGAAGCCAGGTGCAGCAGCAGCAGCGGTCATGATGAAATCAGAATCGAACTGCTTATTGCTTCTTCCCTCGATCAGAGTACCGTTGAGTACACCTGATCTGAGGTGTCATAATGCACATGAACGGGAAAAACACAGCAGATATTGTACTGTATTTACTATATGGTATGCATTATATAAATGATATTGTATAATGATATGTTAAATTTAATAATATATAACTTCCCATTTACTTGCAGTTGTGCAATGCTATTATATAGTCCATTTATGAACTGGATGTCAACTCAGTTCAATTTGCAAAGCACAGGCACTAGGAATGAACATGAGCACAGAGGTGAAAATAACGCCATTTTTCATCTTCAATTTCCAGTTTCATGCAAGGCAATGTTTGTGAAATGAAGAAACCACCACATAATATCTACGAATTACTGATTACATGTAGAAACATAAGAAATGGCTTTATAATTATGTCAAAAAGTGCACCTCTTTGGGAAAAATAATTTGAGTACCGGGTATCAAGTTGAGTATAGTATATGCATGCATATGTAACCATCTAAAATGGCATGGAGCTATAATGGAGGTGGTAATCCTGACTCCCAGCAGTAACCAAAATGGATCATGAATGATTTATATGGAAATAATCAACACACATGTGCAAACAGTTATGATTGTTGATTGCACATGTTACATGCATAAAGCTGAATCGCAGTCCGTGATTATTGGAGGGGGTGTGGGGGGTGGCAATTGGTGCGTAATTGAGATAATTTATAGGGATTATGTATGCATGTATAAGTGTACCGTCGCCAGGAATTTCAGCACTGCAATGTAGTTCATTCAGATTTCACAGATTTATCTGAAGTCTAAATAAACAAGCTGAGACCATGCAGGTGGACTGGAATCAATGCCAAGATAATCTCATATGTTAACTGTTTACTGGATGCACCAGTACATTGCAAAGTTCCATATATAGCTACCTGGGGTTAGCTTGGAATAAGAGTGATTAGCTGATGGGAGTGCCCACATGATGAAATCAGAGAAAGATGTCATCGCATATGGCGATGATATGGGTGCTACAAGCCTACAAATGCCACAATATATAAGCAGAGATTAATTAATCTGCAAAACATTTGACGCTTCTTCTAAATTTGACCCCAGGTCACTGAAGCCGAAGCAAAAGAAGCTTAATGGCTTTTATTTTATTTATTATCATTTATCTTTCATTTGGACCTCAGCTCATGTGCATTGCATTGTACACTGACCATGAATAAGCATAGGGAGAAGGTGATTCCTACCTGAGAGTTATGTTGGGGTGAAGACTGAGGCGGAGGGCCGTTGGGGGGCCCGTTGTCGTTGGCAGGGGACGGCGATGGCTGCTGCGGCTGCTGACCAGACGGTGACTGACCTCTGCCACCCGAAGAGCTCGATGTGCTGATGGAGGATGTATTATTGTTGGAATGAGCGAAAGATGAAGGTGGGGCATGCTGCCCATAGTTCATGGCACCACTAGACTGGCCTCCGTAAGGCATCTGTAACAAACAATGTGCATGCAATGTAATTTGTACACAGCGTTTGCAAACCTGTTGATTGTAACTGTGAGGAGGAGGTGCTCCTCTTCCACCCGGGGCTCCCTGCTGCTGCTGGGGACCCATGAAGCGGCTGGAATTCGGAGAGAATTGCTGATTGCTGTTCACCCCAGTGGTTGGGGGTGCAGAGGTGGGCGCTGCCGAAGAGTTCTGCGGGTTGAACCCTTGGCCCCCTGGCCCAGGACCCGTCGGTCCTTGGTGTTGCTGAGGGTAGCTGGAGCCATTGGGTCCAGCCGCACTCATATTCATCATGGGTCTCTGCCCTCTCATGCCATTGGGGTCAAACATCGAACCCTGTACAAGCAATAACACCATTATTCATAGGCATCAGTAATTCAAGATAATATATAAACATGCACTGCAATCCAGAGTAGTTCATAGAATAAAGGAGAGTGATTTCTCGGAAAGGCATGACAACAAAGCATGCACAGGCCAAAGGGGACTTCCAGGAAGACAACATACGAGCTGAGGCTGAATTCAAAGAAGAGCTTTAGCATCGCATGCAAAACCATGCCAATTGATTCATAACATCAGTTCATTGACGGGGGAGTAACAGAAAGGGAAAAAAATCACACAACAGAGATTGAGAGAAGAGCGAAACATAAACACCGCCGACACAATAGAGCGATAAGTAGGCCAAGTCATGAAGACGGCGGAGAGATGAGAGCACTGAGTGCCCTGATCTCAGTGGAGCACACTGAATAGACGGCAGTCAGCGCCAGAGGTCCATGACCTTCGCTCTTCAATAGCATTAATTCTGCGTGCTCATCCTTCTTCCGTCGTCCGATTCTTCTTTCCATCTTTCAGATCATTCGGGTCGCACGCATCCGTCGCGTCGTACATAAATAGACCAGCAGTGCCCCAGAACAAGCATAGCCATGCATAAAACCACGCTGGTGATCTAATTAGCATAAAACCATCCGTTGTCAACAAGGATTCCTCCCCCTCCTCCGAAGCCGGCCATTCAACGCGGACGGATCATCTATCAGCGCGGCTCACAGCAAGAGCAGTAATAACGGCAGCACACAGCGGTGAGTGTCCTGTGCCGTGCAGTGCGCCTTCATTCAGCAAATACAATGCAATTAATCCGCACTTGAATCAACGCATTATGATGTCATCGCATGAGTTCAATGGAGCAGATTTCAGGCCACAATCAGGTCATGATTTATTGGTTACGTAACAGAGACATCATGAAGCCGGCCATAATCAAAACAACTACAAAGATATGCTGCATGTTTCACTCGTCTCCAGGGTTGAACGTGTGTTTTCAGAGGCACAACCGACGTGTACAACGCTTAAGCTGTATGCATGCATTGGCATCACACAGAATACATGTTTGTACAGCACATTGTACAGCTACCGGTATGTATTTACAATTTATGACGGGCGACGGCCATGGCAAGCGAACCAGTGCACCAAGAACCGACTCGAACGAAACGGTTCCTAGAAATTCGAAAGTCGAAAACAACACTGACCAAAGTACACTGCAACTCAATAATACATTATTACATAACTATATACCACTACAATAATGAGTGACGACATAATACTCATAGTATTCTAGCAAACATATAATTACATAATATTATGTGAATGCTATTAAATTGCTAATAAAGTAATAAATAAAATAATTCATCATCACATCATAATCATTACATGAGACACATAATAATGTAGTAATTCAGGAATGGTGTCACTAAATTATTTTCAATTCCTCATTTGCATCACAGGGAAATCTTGATTTATGCAAGTACGAATGCTGTAAAGTAAACGTGTCGAATACTGTCTATTCGGTATTGGATCATTCGGAATTTTGGATGTGAAAAAAATCAAAGTTCTCTTCAGTATTTATCGATACATACTAAATTAGGACGACATATATATAAATTATATAAATTATAAATCTAATAATGGACATCATAATTTAGTAAATTTACCATAACAATAAGCCCAGATTTAAATTAAAGGTTAAAAAAATAGTCAAGTGATAGGCACTCATTATGCCTCAGCATTTACAAGTCACAATCCACTACTTGAGCTACAATATTTTCATTGAAATGCTGAATGCTAACTACATGTACAATGTATATCAGTCCACAAAACTCTGCATCCATGTGCAGAAGATAAGGGACATTAGGATTAGGAAATCGGAACTATAGAAACGGTAATACAGGAGTTAGGTTTTACTTTATGCCAGGGGTAGGCAGCTCACACCACAGGTTTAATTTTAGCTTTATAAATATAAAATAAATAATAATACCATTAAGTACATGTACATGTAATAACTAATCAGTACCAACATAACACTAACCCTCTCGTAATCCCTGTATCACCGATTCAGTAGTCTGTAGCTCCCTTAATTACACATATAATTTCATAGATAGTAATATGATGGTATACTCTTTAATGAACTGATAAGAGTATTATTTCAACTCTATTGGCAACCAACCACAAAGATCTACTCAACCGAGCGTAATATCCACACGATTTTATCATTCATTCATGTTATATCGTTGTAAAGTTGTGAACACAATTACTTAATTTGTACAGTCAAATATCAAAACAATGTAGATTTCACAACATTTACACGAGATGCCAATAATAAAAGGATAGCTAAAAGCAGAAAACTATATATCAAGTCGCAGGTGAAGTAGTGACCTATTTTAGTATTTTTACTATTTTATCACATTTAATCCCAAAATGATCTTAACAGCAGCATCACACGAGCCAAGTGGAAACCTACAGAGGGAAATAATGGAACTAGCTAGTATCTAGATAGAATATTATGTACATGTATGTACTACCTTAGAAGTCAGGGTAATGTATTACAGTATTATCAATGCTCACTACTGAGAAAGTACTGATTCGCAAAAGGCAGCTCTATAGCAGAGCAGTGCGCGCACGAGTAACAACACTGCATGAGTCACCATGCAGTGACATTGGCAAGCGCTGAAGGAGGATGCAATACAGAGAGTGAGGAAGGGCTGCAGGGGGAAACATCACTGAATGAATCCAAATGCCTAACTCATCATGGTGAATCAATTGACAACGAATGATAACACTTATCTTTTTCATTCATTGAGAAAGGAAAACAAGTGTCACTAATAATAACACCGATTACCACTTATAAGAAAATTAATCATCGTTTTAAAATTTACAACAAATCCTCAGGTTACAAACAAGCAACAGTTTCTATAGTTGTAGTTACTTCTTAACATAAAATGAGTACCCCCGCCCCCCTCCCTCCGTCAAAGATTCCTTATTAAATCATTCTTCAAATTCTCTCTTCATTCAATCTTGAAGAGTAATTGAATTAAAGGCAATCACGCGCACCATTCTTCCCCGGTAGAAAACCTAGATTGGCTTGAAGGAAATTGAGGAACCCGTGGCACCACAGGCAGCAGCAGCAGCAGCCGACAGCAGCAGCTCAGGAGGGAGAGAGGCTGCGTGATGAATTGATTGCCTGACAAAGGCCAGCGGCCAATCAGAGAAACAGAAGCCGACCAATCAAAGTCGGGAACCGAATGTTGCCACGAAATTCGAAATCCTTTTGGCAGCAGATAAACACATTGCACATGGCCAGCAGCAGCAGCGCATAAAACCACGCAGCGGCAGCGCAGCGGCCGCCTATGAAAGAAACCTGAATACTGATAGATGCAGCCATTACGCTGAGGCATTAATATTGACACAGCAGTGTAAACAAAACATGTGCCGTCTACACGTGGAAGAGCCCGATATAACCATGCATGGATATTCACAGAAAGAATGCACCAACCTGATTTCGGTAGTTGCCCTGTTGCATTTGTTGATAAGGATGCATGCCGGGTCGCTGCGGAGGGCCGTTCCACCCTGGGTTGTACCCGACGTCCTTCTGGCTTGCTCCACCCGGACCGCCTCCTCCTCCTCCCATATTGTAGTCATTATAATTGCCCTGGTATCTTGGTCCAGGGCTGTTATTCTGGAGTAGCTGGTTCAACGTAGGGGTTGGGCCGCCCTGTTGCTGGATGGTCGCCCCAGACATGAACCGTTGCTGATTCGAACCGTAGTTCGGAGGCACCATATTCGGGGACATCCCTGGTCCACGGGCACCCATCGACGGTGGCCGCTGCATGCCAGGATTGGCCCCGTATCCAGGGCGTGCATTTCCCTGCCCATAGTGTCCATATTGAGCACTTTGTTGCGAATATTCGCCGCTTGCATTGGGCATATTTCCACCGCCATGTTGATCGAAGCCAGCGGCGGCGTTGTTGCTGGCTCGGCCTGAGAATCCGCCCCCGTTGTAGTTAGGCATGGGCTGAGAATTCACCATATTGTCGCCCATCTTTCCATAGTTGTCATTACTCACATTAGGTCCTCCTGGGGGGTAGTTATCCATGTGTGGAGCGTCCATTCTACGAGCTAACTCGCGTTGTTGTTGCAACGCCGAGTCCCTGTTCAGGTTAGCAGAGGCAGCTCCACCATCTTGGAAGCCTGGTTCTATTGTGCTAGAATCAGACCCAACAGCGGACGATTTCAACTTAGAACTCATCCTCTGGTCATCACAGATATCTGTCATGCACTTATCTTTCATAATAAGTGTTTAGCGAAAAGCTTACCACCAAAGTTTGCCACAAGAAGTCTGCAGAAACAGGCGTTTTTGTCTCCGCGATGACACGACATAACGAATCCACTCTACGCACCGATTCTCGCAAGTCCAATCGAATATCCACTCTTGATCACTTTCCCATTGACATTCTGAAGGTTTCCAATCAGCACTCAAAGTTTATACACACGTGTTTCGAGGGAGTCGAGGGAAAAACTTGAGGCCGATGGCAGCATGGTCTTATCATAAACTCAGCTATTATACGGAGCACCTCTATAGCGGCAACACCGAAGTCCAGCGCCGAAGAGCTATCAATGCGCTCAGCCTGGCAATGAAAACGCCAACAAAAATTGTCACAGAATTTCTTCAAATTCGCTTAAATGGTCGGCATATATCTAGTTATTCCAGATAAAAAGATTTCCGTGAAAAATATCAGCGTTAAATTATAATTATATGCGATAGAGTAAAGAACTATTTTCTTCGCCCGAGTCCCTGCGCGGATGAACAAAAGTTTTGGTTTGTGAGGCGTCTGGGGCATTCTTTTCAAAGCTGCCTTTGCAATTAGCCGGCCGATGCTATCCTTTCTGTCCCTTTGCAAAATCTTCCCATCTCCCGAGTTCATCATTTTTGTGAATTTACTTCGAAACCTAGGATTTTGAACCGAGAAATCATAACATTTAGCGCCATAGTGTACATCGATATACAACGAGCGGGAAACTGCCTTTGTGCAGCGACAGAGGGCGCTCGATGGAACAGCCGCTGGGCCGAAGGCTCCTGCGATGTTGACGTCAGTGCAAGGCCAGCCTGATATTATTGAGCATGCAATTCTATTTGCTCGCTTTTTGCCGCGATACTTCGCCTGGCGGACGCTGCTCTGGGCCCAGCCAAAGTGGCCGGTCCGGGTCGCGGACATGTTTTCATAATCACCCGAGTTATGAAATGTAAAAAAAAATATCAAAAGAGACCTTTAAAGACAAAGAAAATAGAGGGACTGGCTGTTCCCGTTATAAAGCGCACACCCACCGCTCAGAATGCGTTCTGCGCTCGATATTCACATGGCGTGATCGCGTTCTCACACCTGACTGTACTGCGCGCCCTTTTCTCTCGCTCTTTTCCACTATTGTAGAAACCAGGAAGACACCAGAACATTTAAAATAAATTTAACCAATTGCTTATTGAACTCTTGAGCTGGTTCAATAATTATAGTTTTTAACATTAATCTGTTTTCGGTGTATTTTTTTATGTGCATGTATTTGCAGCTCCTCAATCAATCTAAATCAGCAGCTCCACAACCTGACGTTACAGGTATTTTCACTCTTCGGTCGTAGAATTTGGAAAAACGAATTCAATGAGAAATTTCCCTTCCTTCTTGTGCTGAAAACTTGAGTTATTACGTCATGAAATATGCAAATTTTGATGCCGAAGCGTTGCTTCGATCCAATTTCTTTGGCACATAAACGCGTGACTCAAATCAAAAGTAAGCGCCCTTACCCGGCCTACCGACGTGCGTTATGTTCTTTAATCATACGCTCTATTATTGCATGCATATTATTTTGCACCAAGTTTAGCATTGGTTAATAAAGGAACCCAAATCAGTGATGTGCATTTGGAGCCAGGCTGTTAGCTAGCCATGCGTCCATGCATCCCGGGGACGCCTCATCTCAGCTGTTTTGGGATGCCTCATTTTTTTCAAAAGGACACCTCTAATTCTTTAGAAATGACGCCTCGATTTTGCTGCAATGGACGGGTTGTGTTTTATTGTAGGACACTCACTGATTAGATGAATAACATGTCTTTAAGAACGCTATAATTCTTATCTCGTTGTCGTATTTTTAATCTCGTTT
Source organism: Capitella teleta (assembly GCA_000328365.1). Classification (NCBI taxonomy): domain Eukaryota; kingdom Metazoa; phylum Annelida; class Polychaeta; family Capitellidae; genus Capitella; species Capitella teleta. Next base: position 446,987 of record KB309137.1, read on the forward strand.
GATAAAGTTCATAAACGTTTGTAAGAGCAAACAAACAAGCTTAATTATCGGTCATCAAACGGCGAGTAAATATGTAAATAGCGGTGGACTTTCTTGGCATTGGGAGGTCAGGAACTCCTCAGTGATGTTATTCGCGAAGAGCGTTCGTCCATCTCTTTGATTTAATTGTCGTCTGTGGGCTTTGTTTCTTCGGCAAATAGTTCAATCCAATTTTAGTATTTTTTTTTTATTTTTTTTTCTGAGGCGTCGCTGTCATTGGCCTAATTTTGAGATATTCTAAATACGCCTTACTGCCTTAGCCAATCGTGTTTCAGGTGGCCCGATTAACCCACAGCATGTCTTCCCGGTAATAACCACTACTAGTTTTAGTTTTTATTTCGCAGGATTAGCTGATCCCCCGACAACAACAAGCGTGAACTTTCATTTTAAACCTTTATCCATTTGCTGCTACTTGTTTTTAACTTACTCTTCACTCAGACATCAGAATCTCTGTTGATCAATTTATTTATCTATATTTATAGTCTATTGCATAGAGAGATCAGTGTCATCTGTTCTTGTGATTTGTGTTTGATATCGCTTAAAGACTCACTAGTGCATAGGTATTGTTGTTGTTGATAATGTTATAAGTTTTGAAACCAAAACAATATAGTAACCAGTAAATTTTATGTGCATATAATGCAAAAAATTGCCCTGAAGATTCGAAGATACTAAGTACATGTACTACAATCAATATAATGGTTCATTTGTGGACCATCTATATTCAATCCCCTCAAAATACAATACATTTCATGTAAAGATTGTGGTTATATTATGTAAGTGATGAAGTGATGTTTTGATTAAATGATAGGGGAAATGATCGAAGCCTCAAGCAAAACTTCCTCAGATGCTGAGTTTACAAATATTACGTAAGGGGTCCAGTGAAGTTTTGAATAAATTATGGGGAAATTGAAACCTCAAGCAAAGGATCTTGACCTAAAACTTCCTCGGTAATCCCTTTGTTGTCTTATTTCTTTGACAAGTGGACATATAATACACTTAATAAACAAGACTTTTGTGTTTTCTATGAAAATTATGGTCACTGCGCTCGATGCTGCCCTTGTCACGTCAGCGTTCCGAGGCCTTTTTGGTAATCCTCGAATAAGTTGGACACCATGTACAAAAATCCTAGCTAACAACCTGTTTGGAGCCATAGCAAAAAGTCAGCGTAATGCACTTATAATGTATAGTAAACATGGAGGCTTGTTCCGACGGGTCAGTCATAGAGGAAGTATATTATTCTTTCTCTTTGGTTCAATATGCTGTTGATAAATTTAAGCCATTTCAGATTTCCACATTTCAAAATCTTGGTCATTGATCGTTCTGGTCAGGAAAATTTTTAATTAAAAAAAAAAAGATATATAAAAAAGAGAAGCTATTTCTAATTAGTTCCTCTGTAAATGCGTAGAGATGATGCACACCACTATTTCGACAGTACTAGGCGTACATTCAAAAGGGAGGCAATATATTGGATCGGGTCCAGATTTATTATATCCCTAAGCCACCAGAAAATACAAAACGAAGGACCTGCTGTTAACAGGATAGTGTCCTTCGACGACAAAAGAGGAAGAATGTACAAGTACTAGTGCCGGAATGTCAACGTGCTACACAACGCTCTACATCATGTTTTGGTGTGTAATAAATCATAACACACTTCTCGATCAAAATGCTCTGGAGATTGCGTATTCATAACGCTCTCCTTCTGACAACATATTTTATGATTACATATCCATTGATATCTCTGATGTCTGCTTGGCTGCTTCGAGGACAGTCACTTTCGTTTTCACCATAATTTCGTATTTGACAAATACCAGCCCTAGTTGGCATGGTCCCCTAGACTGCTATAGTAAGCTATACATGTAATATCAATAGCACGTTCACATGATTACACACGCATACCGTTTTAATGCTATATATAATGTAACGATAAGGTAAGGGGACGTTCGATGATGATTATCCATCGTCCGGGACCCTGTTTGCCACCTAAAGTGGAAATATCGCAGAATGTTGAGTGCCCTTTATTAATTGACATAAATCGACATACATGTTAATGAAATTGAAATCGAAATTATAGGAAAACATGATGGCGTGTTGGACTAACCTTACCAAGTATTTAGTTCTCTTATCTCAGCGTCGTTTTTACTTTGCGATCTGTTTTGCAACGCTTTCTGAGAAATGCGTAGCACCACTGAAAAGCACTGAGATGTAACATGGAGTAGATAGACTACTTTTGGCCCACTCTGTATATACATATGAATAATCATATATTCCAATGCTTGTATGTGCGAAGACATTAAACTGAACCTTCAATTGTACTAAGTAGTAAAAGCGGTCCGACAATTTAAATTATACGCCGAACGCATTGTGACCATTGTGAGAAAATGTGATATCAGCAAGCAGGCATTTCGTAAAGTTTGCATTCATCCTTGGCTTCGTGATTACACTGATGAGCAAGGTAAAAGTAACAACGATTCACCCCTGACTCTCTTTCTGATTATCTATAATAATTATGGCCATACTAATTAAAATACTTCCATTTCGTTTCCAGTGCCCACGACACAACAAGCATGCAGTAAGTAACTCATACACAGGAGTTAGTAATTAAAATTACCAAAGAGAACGGGGTACCTAACCAATTAAGTTACTACATGCACCTCGTGGCAATGAAAAATAAATACATATGTCATAATTATATGTGTATTCTGCGTGCTTCGGTGTGTAGTGTACGGACACGACATACACGTCAACCACTGGCTTTCAAAACATGTTGACTGCAATGTTACCAACTCTCTTATATTCTCAGTCATGTCCATACCCATGTTCACCTGTATATACATCAGTACAATTGCACTGCATAAAGTCGTCTTCAGAGGAGATTGACCGAGTCTTGTTTCAGCCGCTAATGGAAGCGCGTGAAATCCCCTGAATTGCTTTACCAACCTGCCTGGCATGTGCTCTTACGTTTCGGATTTTAGGTCACTTTCAAATTTAAAAGTAAAGTTCAAGAATTTGTATTGTATTACATACATATGTTTTAGCGATACTGTACATGTACATGTATGGCGTAATTCATGTACATGTATGGCGTAATTCATGTACATGTATGGCGTAATTCATGCGTCATTCTACGCATCGATATGTGTCAACAGTGCCATGAACCCAGTACAGTCCCCCGCATCAAGGCTCCTGACGAGTGAGATGCAGCCCCATTGTGTAACACGCAGTTGGCCGCTTCGACTGGTGGTGTGGCGTCGTCTGCTCGTTAGACAATGATGCAGCCCGGGAACTTAAGTGCGTTATGATTTACGACGCAGTCGGCATATAACAGAACGTTATGATTGTTTATGCGTTGCCAACTAAACCGGATGTTTATGTCGTCGAGGAGCATGCGCGATCCTCACATTCCTCGATCTTCTCAGATATTGGAAAGCGGCTCGTATAATAGTTTTCAATCAGCCATTTAGGTGAGGGAGGTTCAAGTTGTACCAGTATTAATTCACAAAACTAAATTCTGTTTCAACGTCAAGACGAATGACTCAATCGTCGCTGACCATGAAATAGTCCAAATCATCATGGTGAAAAGAAAAGACTACCACTACAGACTACTACTAGTACTACTAGTACTACTAGTAATAGTATACCTGTATTAGTGTATACTAGCACTGCCACTGTGGCTGTAGACAGTGAGTGCAGTACTGCATGTGTATATACCACTACCAGTGACTAGTTTGTTCCACGCTGAGTAATAATTTGGCGTAATCATAAAAAATTATTTATAAATCATAATCATGATGATGATTGTCATTATATAATGATAATCATGAATGACTGGGCCATTGCTTGATCGTATGTCCACCACCTCCATATCATTGAGCATCTGGCTACATGTTAACTTCTGAATTAACTTGTCAATTGTCAACTTTTTATCATTCAATTTTGATGTAATCTAAATGTTATATGTTTATTTATATTTTTCATTATTAATTTGAGCAGCATTTTATGCTAATTATTACTAAGCAGCTAAAGTGAGTCTGTGTGTCCCTTGTAAGTTTTTGACGGCTGTGCATGCTTTGAGGGCTACCAGATGCCGTCCTCGTTCATGCTCAGGATCTGTCAACACTCAGGCCTCACAGACTGGTGACCGCTGCAATAGGATAAAATTTATGGCTTTAAATTATATTGCTATTTGGTGTTATGGGAGATAAATAGTATATATTATCATTATCATCCATTCATGTGCAATATTACACATACAGAGATATACTGATGCCATGATTATGTGATGATAATTTCACTGCAGTACTGATGTACTGTCACTCATTGAGTGTTGTGACAGTCAATGTCAGTGTCACCATGGATGATGGCATGTGCAACATATGATATAGGGCGTATTCTTCGAACAAGTGACCAAACAGTGACCTAAATCTGATGTCAGGAAATGATCTGGATCAAAGTGACATACTAAGTAGTTTCACTATAGATTGATTATTATAAAGGTGGGTCTTACTTGTATAATAATCAATCTATATTACATGACTACAAAATAATCTGATCTGCATGCATGTGCTGTGTAATATTGACGCTCAACAGCAAGTTTATATTTATTGTTGATGAACATTTTTATTCTTTCATTAGCTAAAGCTGAAGGACGACCATGTACGACTTTCCTACTATCCTGGTGTGAATTTCAGGTGGAAACTTTCTTTCTAGCATTAAAGTATTCTATCCGTGCTGTAAGAAATCATATCCAGAAATGGTGTGATTTAGGTGGCTCAAGAAGGATTTAATTTTGTTGTTTTTGTTTTCAGAGTGAAGGAGGGCATTTAAGAGGAGGGAAAGTTGCAAAGCAAAGTGGCAGGATTGAATCGCATGCAAGTGATGGAGCGCGTACATTTAGTTGGCGAAGATGAGGAGGACATCTACAGTGGCTTCAATGATTACAATGCCACACTAGACACAGAGGTACTGCAGTGCTGAGTTTATTGCAGTATTCACTCACCACTCCATCTTTCAGGACATAGAGAACGATCCTGCTTTCCAACAAGCCGTCAAGACCAGCCATGGTAGACGCCCGCCTCCAACGGCTGCACGTGCCACTAGGCATCCAGGGCAGGGGCAAGGGCTCCATTGTGCCTCCCTCCTCTATGGGAGTGCGTCCCATCACTGGGGCCGCAACTGATGGCTCTGCAAGACCTATGACCGCTGTAAGAGCAGCTGGCTATTCCTCCATGGGCAACAGAGGTGAGGCTCCCTCATTGGATAACTTTGATTCACATTCATGGGTTGATTTGCTCTCGAACAGGAGCGGCTGGTTTTGATCCTATGAACCAGACGGTGAAAGGACCAGCGCCTCCGTTGGAAACCAAATCAGAGGATTCGTAAGTTCCATCTTATGAAGCATGTGAGTTGTGTCAAGTGTGTTTGACAGGCCGGAAGAGAAGATTAAGCAGCTGGAGAAGAAGGTGAACGAACTGATTGAAGAGAGCTGCTTTGCCTCCTCGCGTGGAGAGTTCCAAGTGGTCAGTTTTATGGCCATGCCAACATCAGGGTTGGTCATCTTCTGCTTTTTCTCATAGGCTTTGGAAAAGGCAAAGGAAGCCGGTCGCAAAGAGCGCATGCTTGTGCGCCAGAGGGAGCAACTGGCCGCCAGTGATCAGATCAACCTTGACCTCACTTACTCTGTAAGTTGTGGCTTCCTTTGATGCTCTCTCTAAACCCACGACCCTCAGGTTCTCTTCAACCTTGCCAGTCAGTACGCTGCAAATGAAATGTACTCTGAAGCCTTGAATACTTATCAAGTTATTGTGAAGAATAAGATGTTCAGCAATGCAGGTTTGCTCCCGTGAGCCCATCTTCTGTCTATCACCCAAATTGCTTATTTAGGTCGACTGAAGGTAAATATGGGGAACATCTACTTCAAGCAGAGGAACTTTTCCAAAGCCATCAAGTACTACCGCATGGCATTGGATCAGATCCCAAACACTCACAAAAACATGCGGTATAATTACGCTCTTCATATCGTACATTTTGCACAGATTTAATTCTTCTAACAGGATTAAAATCATGCAGAACATTGGAATCACGTTTGTGAAGATGGGACAGTACAGCGATGCCATCACCTCATTTGAGCACATCATGATGGAGGATGGCTGCTTCCGCTCAGGATTCAACCTCATTCTCTGCTACTTTGCTCTTGGAGATCGCGAGAAGATGAAGAGAACATTCCAGAAGGTTCTCACTGTGGATCTGAAAGTAGATGACGATGACAAGTATACATCATCAACCGTAAGTTTTATTCTCAGAGGAGATCTGTATGCAGCTGGAGAATTAATTTGCCTTTTTGGTTCTTCAGGATGATAAGCAGTACACACTCATCTTAGAGATGATCAAGAACGACTCACTGAGACAAATTGAGCGCGAAAAGTTGGTAAACTGAAAAAAGAAGAAGTTTGTGTTGACACGATATTTCTTTACAGGAAATCTGAAGCGGAACATTGCATTTTGATGGCATCCAAGATCATCTCGCCTGCGGTTGAGAACTCATTCTCTGCTGGTTACGACTGGTGCATTGACCAAGTGAAGTCTTCGCAGTACATGGAGTTGGCCCACACGTTGGAGATTGACAAGGCCATCGGCTTCCTCAAGCAGAAAGACTTCCAACAGGTGGCGCCATCTTCATGCTGGACTTAATTGACAGAATTTCCTCTTCACAGGCCGTTGAGACGCTCAAGTCTTTTGAGAAGAAGGATACAAAAGTTGCGGCCACAGCAGCCACAAATCTCTCCTTTCTGTACATCCTGGTACGTGCAGTTTTCTCCTCTTAGAAGTTCACGCAGGGAATGTTGGACATCTCAAAAAACACATTGGCTAACTGATAAGGATGACATGCTGAATTATTAGGAGATAGAATTTGTGTATTTGCGACGTCCAACTGACCAATGCACATTTTATTTCTCCTCATCAATCACTCTAAAATTAACTGGTTGATGTGATATGAATATGCTAATCACCTCCTTCATTATTCATGATGATATGAATATTCATGATGTACATTGCATGGTTTGCATGGAGCAGCAGCCATCAGAGGTATTGTTTCATCTCCCGTTCTGTACAAATTCTGCTCTTTAATTAATAATATTCCTTCTGTTCATTTTCATGATTTTCCTGATTTTTTTTTCTTATTCCTATTTATATAACTAATCCTGTTCTCAGATTATTTAAGTGCTTTGTTCATGCAATGCTTAAATAGTTCAGATGCTTATGGTGCGTTGTTCTTGCATTGAAGTTCAATGAACTCTCTCGGATTCATAATTCTTACTTTTCTGTAAGCTGAGAATACTTTTATGTGAAATGAATTTACTGCTCTTTGATAATAGCATCCTATTTAATGTGGTGATGTAGCTGATCTCTGTTACCATAAAGTCTTGAATAAAATATAATTTGCTTTGTATTAAAAACACTATTTATGCACATATCAGTAAAGTCTTATAATCTATTTTATTAAAACTCAAACAAAAATCTTATATCTGTTTTTGATTCCATTTTGATTTGTTTATTTTGTGTTTGTCCTGAATGGTGAGTGCTGATAGTGGTGTAGTCATGATGACGTCTGGTTCTCTCTTTGATGGGTACTTGAACCCCCCCCCCCCTCTTGTGGTCAGCAGATGATCCTGCATCCTGCATTTTGCACACAACAATTCTTGAATTATCTAAACAAATTCTACCTTTAAAACAACCTGTACGATGATATCAAATACTTCTCAGCTAAATGTATGCGCTAATTTTCTCTTTATGGATATTTTGAAAGGAGACAGAGTTATCCAATGCAGAGAAGTATGCAGAAGTTGCTCTTCAAAGCGACCGTTACAATCCTTCGGGTGAGTATTCACATTCTGCCCCCATCTGCTGGCTGACAATCGTTTGCTTCTCAGCTCTCGTGAACAAGGGGAACGTTCTTTATCAAAGGAGAGAGTATGAAAAGGCTCGAGAATTCTACAGAGACGCTCTTCAGAATGACTCATCGTGCGTTGAGGCCCTCTACAATTTGGGTTTGTATTCATGAAATTCAGAATTGCTTCATGAAACTGTTTTTTTATTTTATTTCTAGGATTAAGTAATAAGAAACTGAAGCGTTACGAGGATGCACTGGAGAGCTTCTTCAAGTTGCACTCAATTCTTCGCAACTCAGCACAAGTCATTTACCAACTGGCTGACATGTATCCTTTCCTGAATAATGCATGGAGAAATCGTGTTTTGCAAATCGTTGGTTCGGTTGGTGCAATTGATATAGGAACATTAACTGCCTAAAGCTTTGATGAATTTACCAGGTCGAACCAATGAATTTGAAATGTAACCCACATTTTCAGTTAATGCATAATTTTATGCAGTTTCCTTAACTGCTTACAGACATGATCTTATCAATGATCGAACGCAAGCCATTGAGTGGTGAATATAAATTTTTTATATTACCATCAGTAATTCAGCATTGTATACTGTGTCTCAAGAATCACAATATAATATCCTGAAAAACCAATATTCTTCAAGACTATTATTGTGGTGTATAAAATTTCTAGTATCAAATTTTCGTGGGATCTTTTTCTCAGCCTCGATTGAGGGAGAGGTATGGCCACAATACCCTTTACAGCACTTATTGTTCACACTGAGGTAATTGTTGGCCTTGAAGAGCGCCATCTGTAATCTGAAAAAGGATGCACTGGTATCAGAGTGGGTCTATCTGACTGAGCAGCTAACGACCCACTTATGCTGTTGATATGGTCCCGAGGGGTAGGCCAACATCAGCGCAGTAATTAGGACCACGAAATGCATGTTTGATTATTATTCCTCTGTGGCTTACAGGGCTGTGTAATATTAGAGTTAGGGTTATATAGGATCTACTGAAAAGAGTGGCACCCTCATTTTGCAACCGAGTGATGATGGAACATAATTGCCTCTGTTATCCCATTGCTTCCTTGTTACACAGGTTCCTTCAGCTGGTTGGCGTTGTGCCGACTGATGCAGTTGTTCTTCAGCGTTTGGGAGAAATGTACGATGCAGATGGAGACAAATCACAGGCTTTCCAGTACCACTATGATGTAATACGCAATATTTTATTCACATCTCATTTGACATGTTGCATCAGTCATTCAGATACAATCCTTCGACTATATCTGTGATTGAATGGCTTGGCGCTTACTACATTGACTCACAATTCTGTGAAAAAGCTATTCAATACTTTGAAAGAGCTTCCATTATACAGTGAGTGCTGAACTTTGAAAAGTTGTTAATTAAATTGCTCGGTATTTGCAGACCAAATCAGGTGAAATGGAAGTTGATGATTGCCAGCTGCCACAGACGCAGTGGAAATTACCAGAATGCTCTTGAGACGTATAAAAGCATTCACAAGAAGTTCCCTGATAATGTTGAATGTGAGTTTTTATCTGCGTTATTCTAAAAACTAATGTGGACGGATATCCGTTTTAGGTCTTCGATTCCTGGTTCGTTTGTGCACGGATTTAGGATTGAAGGAAGTCCAGGATTACAGCACGCTGCTCAAGAAAGCGGAAAAGGCGCAGAAGATGCGAGAAGAGGTTAGTGCGTGGTGTCCTTTCACTTTCACATGACAGCTCTTGTGTTCAGCGGGTGACTAGCGGCACAAGGCGGAACAGCGGACGAGGTCGCAAAGGTGACCGCGACGGCAGTGCTGGCAGTGGTAAGTGGCTTCACTTGCCTCAAATGGAAATATTACCCACAAAGAGATTTATGGTGACAAATTAATCATACTTAATGTTCTGTAAATTGACCTTGACCTTGAATGTGTGTTGTTTCTGAGTCACGGAAATATTTCATTTCACTTTGTGTTTTGAAGCTCGTGTGAACAGCGCAGGAAGTTCTGCCTCAGGTATTCAATGACCATCTCTTGTTGCTATAAGTGTCTCTCATTTATTGTATGCATGCTTATCATCTTAAATGTATTTTTATTTGATTTCACTCCTGATAATAATTTCTCCCCGATTCTGCATACCATGGTATCTAACTCTCCACCACGAAAACAGTCATAAATCAAGAATATTTTTATGCTAAAATAGCAAAAAGTTGGCTTGGCTCAGATGCATTGCTTCATACATTTTCACATTTTAAAATCTTACCCTGCATTTGAATTTTCTCATCGCAGATTTTTCATTTCTTTTGCCTTTAATAAGCCGTTGTTGCCATTACAACCCAGTCATGCACAGCTTCTGGATATCATTATCAATATCATATCGAAATAATTTTCACACAAAATTTCAGAAGTAATAATTAAGGCGACGGATCACTGTTTTCGTGGTGAAGGCCACATATTTGCAATTTGGTCTGCATCAAAGGAAAATTGCAGAATATGCACCAGCCACTAGTTTCATTTTCATTTATTTTTCAATTTACTAATTTTCTTTGTTATTAATAGTTTTTCTCATCTGTGAATCTGTCCGTTAACACATAGAAGTAGTAGCCATGAACATGATCCGTTTATCTCTGTCGCATCTTCATAATGCATGACTCAATATAATGACAATATTCAATTACAACTTATTAATCCTGCCTCCTTGGTTGCCATGGTAAAGTCCAGAATAAACAGAGACACAATATTACATTACCAGTTTAATAGTGCACAAGTAGAATGTTTTATGTGGTATTAAGACCAAAATGCGAAAAGTCTGGATTTGATGAGGCTGGATTACTGACGACCGAGTGACTGTTGCATGGCCAATACTCCTGCATGATGTCATATTTGGACGATGAGAAAAACGAGATTTCGTCAGCATTGAAATACGATGTTAATTCGGATTTCCTCTTCAGAGACGGGCAGTCGTCAGTCTAGTGCTCACCGTCATCCCTCGCAGGCAGCCAGGCGAACGGTAGAGTTCAACGAGCGGGATGAAGATGGGCCATACCAGATGACCAATAAGCAAGAAGTTGGTCAGTCATCAAATTTTCCTATTTTTCTTCATTTTGAAAAGATTCATAGAAGACAATAGTGCTGTTCGTTAGTGATGCATTGTGTGTTCTTTGTGGTGTTTCATAATGTTGGGGGAAATTTCTGTGGCGTTATATTTCTGGGGTTCCAATACTCAACAGTAGTTCTGCAATTTCACTGGGCTTCACTTCCGTTGTTCAGCTTGCCTTATGTAATATTTCCACAGACAGTCATTACCGAGGAAGCTTTCCCCATAACAGAACTCCGGAGTAGTTTGGCGCGTTATGATTGAATGCTTTTACCGAACGTTATGATATGTGAATTAGTATTGCGTTATGATTTTTGTCACGCTATGACGGTCGATGCGTTATGATTGCAGATGAGACATACTCTGATCCGCTCGGACCGCAGATGAAGCGCCCGATGACCGCGGCCAAACGACGCGGACAAGATGCCGAAGACGAGTTCGGTGATGAGGAGCTGGGCGACGACCTCCTTCCCGAGTGAGCGTGGGCTATGAAGATGTCCCTGCAGAATCCGTCCAATTGTTGATGTTATTGAATTTGTTTCTTAGGGAATTTTTGTCGTGTCATTGCTAATAGTAGCATGATATTCAGCTATGCCTGTCATCAACGGCTTTATCAGTGATACGAAGGTCGCGTATGTGTTTCTAATTAATTTTCACTTCAAGGGCCTTCATTTTGGCTGAGTGTTTACTGCGATAATAAATTATTCTTTGCTATCGTCTCTCTATGTTTTTACAATTTTGCCCACTTTACCATATAAATTCTACTTGTACAAAAAGTTGGTAAATGTATTTGATCGATGAATATCCGATGCAGGAAAACAATAGTTTTTTTCTCTGTCTTCGATGAAATCGTATTGCATTATGCAAATGCACTAGTGATCATAGGTCATTGAGAGAGATACTCAGTACATGCATTTGTGACCAACAGAGTTAGAGATTCGTGTTGAATTAATAATTTCACTCAGGTTTTCTACGTCATGACTCGTGTACATGGACGTCGTGTATTCTATAAAGTGTTCATAGGCGCTCATCTAAGATGTAACGTCATGTATTACAGCTACTGTACTAATAATGTCAACATAATCATTAGCAAAAGTGAAAGGAAACTTCTTGAACCTGTTCAAGGTCAACATGACCAAACAAACGAAAAAAAAAAAATCTGAAACTATTCCAAATCCAAGAACTCCTTCATCTCTGGGATACCAAGTACAAACACTAATCATTCGACCGTAATCATAGCTAATTTAAGCTACATAGAAAATCAATTAGCTTCCCGAAGGTGAACCTGCCCTGTCATCGTGCCACACGAAGAGGCCTCAGCAACAGTGTCCTTGGCTACTTGTCAAGATTACCTAACCTCATGTTCAACATTTGGCCCCCAATTTTTTTTTTTTTTTTTTTTTTTTCCACATTGACATACCTACACTATCAGATTAATCGCCTATCAGGTCATCCACTAATGCTGTGATTACAGGTGATAACAACCGATCAAGGAGCTGGTATTTGTACTAAAGTTCCTTGTAACCGATACATTGTCGGCGCTATAAGTAGAGATGGGAGCGAGCACAACGTCTAAATTCAGATCAGCACCGTGGAGTGAACGCATGCAGCGAAATCCCGCTTCAAATGCATTCGTGACCTTCTGACCCTTGAATACAATGAATTTACAATGAAGTGTATGACAGACAGACAGACAAAACATTTATTGTGGTAAAAAGCAAGAAGAGTAAGCAGTGAATTATATATAACTTAGGAGACTGGCGTAATGGCCTTTCGGCCGCTGGCACGCCAGCCACCTGAAAGAAAAGGGGAAAAAAAAAATTAAAATAAAAAAAGGAGTAAAACAAAAATACAAAAAAAAAGAAGGAAAAAGGCAAAAAGAAAACTGAAACAAATAACCAAAATGAACAAAGGAAAAACGGAAAAGAAAAAAATGGTGACCTTTAGAGAATTCATGTAATGAAATAATTATAAATGAAAGAAACATAATAATACAAGCAACAACAGGAACAAACACAAATGTTATAAATAATACTCGCCAAATCAAATATTGTTATTATTATTATTACAGATGTAGCAATTAAGGATCGTACATCTTTCAGAGTAATGATTGATTTGCATTATTTTAATATATTGACTAAAACCTTTTAATGAATGAGTAAATATTTCATTGAGTATATTTGGTGGTGAGTTATTTATAGTCAAAGTTATTGAATAACGGAGATTTTGCCGAAAGTATCCATGCCGAAATCGAGGGACGAGCAATTTAGTACGATTACGAGTACCATTATCATGGTTTGAATCCATGAAGGAAATATAGTTTTCGTTAAAATGGCAGGGTAGACATTTTTTTATAAATTTATAGAATAATACAAGCTCTTGATTAGTGCGAATGTCTTGAATTTTCTGGAGCTTAAGTGCTTTAAAAATAGGATCAGTATGAGCATGGTGTTTAGATTTAGATATTAATCGAATCGAATCGATTTTTATTTATTATTTTTTTTTATTTTTTTATATATAGTTTAAATACGTCATCAGCGGATTTGCCCCATAGAAGAACGCCATAATTGAGATGACATACAATTAATGAATTATATATAGTTCTCAGATCAGGAAGAGGTAAAACAAATTTAAGTTTGGCCAAAATACAATTAACTTTCGAAGTTTTACATGCAACATTCCGTGTGTGTGATTTCCAGGACAAATGTTTGTTGATGGTTATGCCAAGATAAACGAAATCATCAACATTTTCAATTGCGGTACCATCAATTACGAAATTTGGAGGATTAACGTTCTTCTTTGGTTGATGAAAAATCATATATTTAATTTTAGAAATATGCATAGATAGTTTGTACATTACGTGCCGAGAGGTATCGCCTTGCTCTTCTTACACTAGGTTTGTATGCATATGGATAAATAGAGATACATGTAGTAAAACTATGTACAACAGAAACCTCACATAATAATACAGTACACGTACGAAACGAATAGTAGGCATAATGTACGGGGCTCCTGTTGTTCAATGGGTGATGCTTGGAATCAGTGGAGTGTGAACTATATGTTCTTCCACAGTTACCACCAGCAAATATTGAATATACTTGATGACAGAATTGGTAGATGAACTGCGATGGCTGATGAACAACATTAGCAAAGAACTTGGAGACCCAAATTCTTTGGTATAATACACGGGTGTATAACATTCCCCTCAAAGGAAATCTTGAGGGTGGAATGTGATGTTGTCTCTGTGAATAGTGGCTTCTGACCTTCAGCGGCTGCGGTTACTGCTGCGGCAGTCAACTTGTTTGCGCTGCATGGAGGTGGTGTTTGAAAAACACACGCGTTGGATTAGATGCAGTGGCGTCAGATTTGGACGAAGAAGAAAATGTTAAAGATAACAGCTCGTCACTGTAGGCTGCATGTTAGCACGCCACACAAATCTTTTGAATCCGATAATAATCTCTAAAGTGATCAGCTAGATGGTGTCATTTCTGTTTGGGCCATCGTCAATCGCATCGAATCGAGTTTCGCATTTTCCGATGTCGCTTCCAGCACTAATAATGACAACAGAGAAGCGAAGTCAAGTGTTGTCGGTGGCGAATGTGATTGAGTTCAGTCTGCAGAAAGAACTCATTCAGAGATGTCGTTGTTTTCAGCAGTTTTCGTGGTGACAATTATCGCTGGTAACACCTGAATTACTCCTCATACCCATCATATACATCAACAATAACTCCCTTTCTCTCCAGCACTGACCAGCGTCCAAGCAGGATGCTCGGACGATATTCAAGTGACCTTTGATTCAGCACAGTCCACGTTTGCCGTACAGCCCAAAGATTACACGAACATTACACCCAACAACCGGACAATGTGTCCACCTGACCCAGAGGTGAGTGAGCCATATCCGGATTTCCCCACTGCGATCCAAATCACGTATTCAATTCACAGGCAATTCCTCCCAACCGAGTGAACAGCACCCTGACGCTGCAAGCCCTCAGGACTGCCATGGCCAACGAAAACTTGGATGCATACCTAGTTGAATACAGAGATGCGCATGGGGTGAGTTCGATTGATGAGTCTTATACCTTTGTTTAAGTTTGTATTTTCTTATTGTTCTTTTAAGTCTGGAGGAGCGGATCATGATCAGAGGATCAGGTACCTGAGTGGATATTCTGGATCGAGTGGTTAGTACTCACCTCCATGTGACTTGGTTCTGATGTGATGTTTCGCAGGGTTTGTGTGGGTAACAGCAGACAGGGCTGCGCTCTGGACGGATGGCCGTTACTTCCTGCAAGCGGAACAGCAACTGGACTGTCAGTGGATTATCATGCAGCAAGGTAATTTCCTCTCCCACATTTCTTCCTTTCATTAAATTAAATATATTTCCAGGAGAGGATGGTTATCCTTCAGCCGGAGACTGGCTGCTCAGCGTTCTTTCCAGTGGCGACAGAGTTGGCTCAGATCCGCGCTACGTTTCCATCAGTGAGTCAAGTGCCTGAAAACGGCTGATATCTCGTTATGATTATCTCACGCGTACTTGTTTTGCAAATATTACATAATTATAGGTGAATGGACAAGTTACAGCAGCGTGTTAGAGGAAAACAATATCAGTATGGTGGAAGTGGCGGATCTTTTCGATGAAATTTGGACAGAAGATCGCCCAGAAAGACCGAACTCGCCGCTCATAATCCACACATTAGAGTACTCTGGTGAGAGAAAGAACGTTATGATTAGTTATGATTATTGATGGATGATTTATAACGTTATGATTACAGGGGAACAATTGAGCAACAAAATCGAGCGGATCCGCGCCGAGTTGAACGCCGATAACTCCGATGCCCTCGTTCTGACAGCATTGGATGACACTGCATGTTAGGGTTACAAGGAGTATTTTGAAGCTGACTTTTAGTATTATATTACGCAGGGACGTTCAATTTGAGAGGCAGCGATCGCGAAACGAGTGCTATGTTCTACTCCTACGCAATTATCACACCAACCGATGCCACGTGAGTTGCGGATGAATATTCGATTGCTCACAATTCTGTTCTCAGTTTATACCTTTCGAATTATACGGCGTTGATCGCACCAGCGGATGTTAGAAGCCACCTGAACACAGGTACCGATGGGTCTTGCTCAGAAGTTGCTGGTTTGTGCGTTGAGGTAAGTTCCCTGCAATGATCAAAAGCGCGTTATGAATTATGCAAACTCAGGTCAAAGAGTATGACGAAATCATAACGGACCTCGAAGCGCTTGCAGCTGAAAGTGGAGTCAACAAAATATGGCTTAGTCCTTCCTCTAATTATGCTACTTTCTCTGCCATATCCGTGAGTTATATTTATTGCCAGTCATAACAAAGGCATATAACAATGATCATTGAACGAACAGGGTAAAGAGAAGCTGGAAGCTTCACCGACTCAGCTGATGAAATCTGTCAAAAACGAAGTGGAGAGACGTAGATACAAGGAGTGCCAGGTCAGATTAACGACTCATGTCTCTCTGGGCGCTCATTCTCCTAGTTTCCAGATCAGAGATTCCGCTGCTTTGTCTCGTTTTGCTGCATTCCTCGAGAAAGAGGTGGGTACCGTTTATATTCACTCAATAATCGCTACTCTCTCTCATGTGCCTGCAGATAGACGCCGGAAACACGTGGACTGAAGTTAGCGCTGCGCAAAAACTTCTGGAAATCCGACAGTGCGTTTGCAGTGACGCTTGATCATCTCACTTTCTGTGTGTATTCGCAGGGAGGACCCCGCTTTCCACAGCGTCAGTTTTCTAACCATTTCGGCCGTCGGCCCCAACGCAGCCGTTATCCATTATCGCGCATCGGAAGCCACCGACAAACAGATCAACACTGACGACGTTTACCTGCTGGATTCTGGCGGACAATACCTGTAAGTCAAGAAATTGACCAATCTCTTCATTTCAGTTAATTTCCTTATTTTAAAGGGATGGAACTACGGATGTCACGAGAACTTTCCATTACGGAACACCGAGTGATATCGTCAAGGTGAAAAAACCAAATTCTACTTCTGAACTCTTTACCATTTTACCTGTAATATTTGCGCGCAGGAAGCGTACACCCGTGTGTTGATGGGGGCCATTGAGCTCTCCCTAACCGTCTGGCCATTTGGGTTGCATGGTGAGTGTCTCAATACCCAAGTTCACCTGCTAATTAATGACGTCACTCAGGTACGGAAATCGACATCAGAGCGCGCGCCCCACTCTACGAGCATGGCTGGGACTACAGACATGGTACTGGGCACGGCATCGGCTACTTCCTCAATGTCCACGAAGGTTAAACTCAGAGTTATATAATCATGTGTTTATAAATGTGAATGCCACAGGTCCTGGCACCATTCGAATGGGTTGGAGTGAGGACCACGCCGCCCTGCAGGAGGGCATGTTCTTCTCTGATGGTAGGCGTACAACTTCTAACTGGAATAGTTTGTTTGTATTTCCATTTCCCACAACCAAACAAAAGAGCCCGGATATTACGAAGATGGCAGTTTTGGGATTCGTTTAGAAACCATTGTCGGTGTCGAGAAAGCCGACACTCCGGTACGAGTCCAATACAGCTATATACTCCGAATTATGTAATAATTGGGTCTTATAATCTAATTAGAACCACTTTGGAGACGACGAGTATCTGACCTTTGAAGAGGTCACTTACGT
The DNA here is from genome assembly GCA_000328365.1 of Capitella teleta. Classification (NCBI taxonomy): domain Eukaryota; kingdom Metazoa; phylum Annelida; class Polychaeta; family Capitellidae; genus Capitella; species Capitella teleta. The sequence continues at coordinate 464,668 of KB309137.1, forward strand.
TCCGTTCGAGCCAAAGCTCATCAAATATGAACTATTGGATATCAAACACGTGAGTCTTCCCAAAGTCCCTCATGTTCATTTCATTTGATTTGTGATGACAGAGGCACTGGCTGAATGATTACCACGCGAAGTGCATCGAGAGGACCGGAGCTTTGCTTCTGGACGGTGGCCACCAGGAGGCGTATGATTGGCTCGTTGCCAGAAGTCAGCCGATCGAAGACGAACCAAATTGGACTAATTCCGGTCCCGCGTCGACACCCCTCGTTCAATTGTCGGTTGTTATATTTTCTCTCCTCATGGCTCTCTTCTGATTTTGCTAAATAAAAGCATTTCTTCTCTACGAAGAAAAATAAAGCGAGTTCGACTTGGGATGAATCTGGAGAACTCCAGAAATTGTTTATTCGACTGCATGTTTTCAACGCAGAGTGTAATATATATGAGGCTTTATAGCGTTATGAATTAGACCGCTGTGAGGCAGCCGCGCCACAGTAATTAATTGAAAACACTGCCAAAATGCAAAGCCCGTGGTGAACAGCATGTGTCTTATTCTCCGGAACAACTACTAGTATGCCTAGTGACAGGTAAAGTTTATGTGGTGCAAGTGGTCCGAGTATATGAGCATGGCTTAGAGGGCCTTGCCCTACGACACAGGTTAATTGGGAGGCTTCGAATCTCCAATGGCCAGCGACAAGCACAGAACATAGGCGTCAAGCGCCAACCAAGAACTCTGCCAATGAATGTATCACATAATAGATATAATATAGTGTATGTTGTTTGTGTCCAGTACCTATCCTAACTGTCCCAATTGCTTGTCTGTGTCAGTCTTAAGTAGTTGGATTAAAAGACGTGTGCAAAGTGTACAATCGCACTCGATATCCAACCTCGATATCCAACTCCGATATCCGACCTCGAATCCTTTCGCGCCAACTGCCGCCTGTGATTCTATCCAATCGACAAAGAGTGGAGATTAATGTGCAGCCATAAAGCGTCGTTCNACATATGTGCGTGCGGGCGGGAAACGCCCGCACGCAGCATTTTCCATCTCACTATTTTACGTCTGCTCGTTCACATTTGCGGCTGCGCTTCTGCGTGCGGGGAACGCACGCATTCAGATGGGTTAATTAGGGCCGTTCACATATGTGCGTGCGTGCGTTTCCCGCCCGCACGCAGCATTTTCCATCTCACTATTTCATGTTTGCGCGTTCACATCTGCGGCTGCGTTTCTGCGGGCGTTTCCCACACGCAATCAGATGGATCGGTTTGGAAAACAGAATGCGGGCGGCGTGATCTGCGCATGCGCGACTGCATTCGGCGATTGGAATTCAGAGAGGAAACATCCGGCTGAAGAAGAGCGAGGAACGAAGAATGATCTAGTGGAGGCGATTATTGAACTTGTACGATAGTAGAAGATGGGGGGAAAAGGTACTGGACTAACAGATTTTATAACATGAAGTCAAATTGCCTTTGGAATGATGGTAGATGCAATTCTTATTCTAATTTTCTACTCATTGTGAATTTTAATGAATGGATGTTTTGTAAACAACACATTTGAGTAATATGTACACAATAACAATTGTCAAATGGACTGTCGTTTAAATGTCCCTTTATCTAAATCAAAATATCTGAGAAGACGCTGATGTAATGCATTGTAGTACTCATTCTTTCCCAGGCTTTCGAAATGTTGCGAAAATCGACATCACTTTCGTTTTCCATACTTAAATCGTCTGCAGTTTCGCGCCAAAATTTCGATCTTTCTTTTTCACTCTGTACTTCTCGCTTACCACGCTTCTAGCGAAGAATAGGCAACAGTAATTAATATTTTATGACTGCCGAAGATCGCAGTCAGTAATCATAACGTTAAATACAGTCATAACGTTATTATCTAGTCAACAACGATGTTAAATATTGCATTGTAATTCCTCTTATCTTTCTTTTCAGCCTTGAAACAAATCGTGGTGCAGAGGAACCTGCTCTGGATATGAGCCAGCAGGCATTCCGGAGTAAGCGGCTCAGGTCATCGTCTGCCGTACCAAGCCTGCTCGAGGCCCACAGGGAGACGAGGAGGCAGTTGATGGCTACTGGTGACGATCCGAAAGACCATTTCTTCTGAGCATGCGCCGGACAAATGCAGAGAATGCAACCTGAGCAAAACAGCCTTCTACAACTACGAATTATGGAACCCTTCCATAAGGCAGAGGCGGCTCTATTTCAAGTCCGAACTCCGGATACCCATGCTTCAGTAACTCACGCACCTTCTCCTCAAGCTTCTCATGTTTTCCAGACAACAGTAATCAAGGGACAGAGCACAGTGTCATAGCCCTGGCAATGCAGGCCGTCGAAATATAACTATAGTACTTATTGAATGTTGATGTTCATTTCATATTATTTATTGAACTCGTTAAATCTATTTGATAATTACGTCTATTCAAAGTGTCAAATTGATTGTGTCATTGTCTAGTTTTTAATAAACATGTGTTTTTCTTGAATATGCCGTTTTCTCAATTATATATGGAGGATCAAATCGTGCGTTGGTGCATAATTATGTGGTATGTACTGGGTAATATGTTACTGAAAACTAACCTAATTTCGTAACATATTAATGAGCAATAATTATCTCTATTATATATAGTGTGAAACCATCTATACAATGTGTAGTAATAAAAAGGATAATCTAATTTTATGTGTATGGATTGATAAGCAATTAAGCAAGTACAGGAATGGGAGACATGGGCGCCATTTTGTTTCTCAGAATCGGAACCTCGGGTATCTTTTGACATGGAAAAATCACACCCAACCGCCGTAAAATCAGTATAACTTCGCCAATCGTGTATGAAAAACCTTAAAGGGAGGGAGAACTGGTTAAAAATGGACTTTGAGTCGTTATTTGATGCACCAAAAATGATTCCTATGCCTAGCCCACACAAGGAATATCATCGCTAACGATTTCGTGGGAGATATATGACAAGTTAGGCGTGAAGTCAGACGCTGTGATGAAACACCGAGTTCCCCATTTTTAAAAATCATATATTTTTCGCTCTTTTTCTTATTTTAACAAGCGATTTTCTAGGACCATGGTTTCTCATCCTGAAACAGTAAAAAGGTCAGCCAGAGTGCACCACGCATGCGCTTTCGTTTCGTAAACAACAAAGATGTCCATTTATGGCGAAGATGGTCTGCTCTCATTGGCTGAAATCGATAGCTTCACGAGGGGAACGGGACCAATCACGGCAGCCCTCAGCTGGCGCTTGCCTTCTATACTTCGTAATGGAAGCTATTCTCCCATTGGCGCAATCAGTGAGTTAAACCGCTGACTACTATCCTATGCCGACCGTGGGGG